>JAQMYG010000017.1:8158320-8177307 GCA_030014215.1 Clariallabes teugelsi
AATGTTATGACTACACCCCCCCCCCCCCCCATTATTGAGTAGGTCCCCATTTTTACCACCAAAACAGTAATGATCTGTGTGTTCTGACACCTTTCTATCATAACCAGCATAATCATCCTTACTTTGATCTACAGTAGCTCTCCTATTGGATTGGAGTTTTTTATGAACTTCTTGTTCTATGTCATACTAATAAAAAAAAATCCAGTGTAGTAGTAGAGATTTCAGAATGTAGTGCAACTACAAAGTGATCCAAAAGTCTATATCTTTAGATAAGCAAATATTTAATCTAAATTAAACACATCTGAATTCAATTTGAGGGTAATGTAGGAACCTTTTAACCAAGAAAACATAACAAAATGTCAGTGTACAAGTTTAAACCAAAAGTCACAGAAGAATTTTAGTATATAAATCATGGACACCATTCGAATAAAGATTATCATAGTTTGATGTTCGAGTGGATTTGTACTTAAAAGGTCCCAGTGGGTTTCAGTGGCTCTCAGCTCCGGTCCTGGAGGACCACCCGCCCTGCACATTGTAGTGTTTTCTGAGCTTCCATCGCATCTGAGAGCTGGGTACAAGGTGGGGAAGGTGCTATTCTTATCTCATTATCTTATCACAAGTCATGTTAGGGGTAAATATAATTAAATTGTTTAAACCCTTAATGGGAGGCACGGTGGCTTAGTGTTAATGTTTGCCTTGCACCTCCAGGTTCCGGGTTCGAATCGTCTTGGGTCTGTGTGCTAGAGTTTGCATGTTCTTTCCGTGCTTCTCCACCTCATGCCTTGAGTACACTGTAATAGGCTCCAGGCTGCTGCGACACTGTATACAGGATAAAGCCGTATGGACAATGTTTGTACATACACACCAAATATCTACAAATGATCAAAAAGTGAATTTTACAGCATAGTGCTTAAAAATAAGCACAAATATCTTGTGGTTCTTATAATGGCATATTTCATATAAACCTAGATCAAGCATGTTTAGACAGCAGTATTCAGTGTGCAGGAACAGGCAACACCCAGAGGAGGATAAAATAAGCAAGGTTGCTTCATGTCCTTCATGAGTCAAATAAGCCACTTCCTCAAATAAGCAACCTCGCAAGCATCGCCTTCTTCATGTGGAAAATTCCATTTTAACAGAAAAGAGAACTGACAAAGACACTTCACATTGCTTTAATTATGTATATATACCTCAATGTGTCATTTATTTGGTAGTTTATTTTCGAACAACCTTCGGTGAAGGCACAAGAACTCAACGTTATAGTTTTGAATTCAGCGTGTAAACAAACCAACAAAAGAATTACGAATTACCTCGAGTATATATGGATGTGTCAAGTCATCGTTTGGATGAAGGTCCATGCTCCAGACATTAAACAAAATCTTTGTTAAAAACAACCAGTTCTTATGATTATACTAAATATATATATATTTGAGGTATTTTCAGCATTCCAGAGAAACCTGAGTGGCCTTATTCCGTGTTAATCATACACCATGCATAGCATATCAATCAAGGAGGATTTGTTATGTGTACAGTCTGTAGCAGGTGAAAAAAATGTGCAGACTTAAAGGTTATACAAATATCGGCATGCATAGGCTTGTGTCAGTTTTGTGTACCAGATACTAAAGTGCGTTAAAATATCTACTTAAAGGGAAAAACCCTGGTCTCTGTGGTGCCACAGAACTTTGAAAGGATGGACGGGCAAACATCCAATTAATCAGGGCTGAGACCACGAAGAGTATGATGAAATAGTAGAGCAAGCATGACACTGGGAAAGTGGGCCGAAGAGAGCATGTGGTCTTTCTTGTCTGTCGATTGCGTTGTTTCTATGTTTAGAAAGATTCGAGTCGTCTGGCTTTCTGACTGGCAGATTTCACTTTCATCCAAATTGCTTCAAGTCGATCGGAGAATATTAAATTGATAAAGACATCATCAATTTCCAAATTGTTGCCTTATAAATCAATCACTGAAAGCCTGACCTTTACACCCCCATCTGACCACTTTACAAATAAATAAAGTGGTTTTCACACATATCCATCAATAATATCATATATCTTTCCAACTAAAATAACATACTGTATTCATTTTCTATGACTGTAAGATCATTTTCTATAAATTCTACAAACCAAATGCAGCCTGAAACTCTCGATTTTTGATTCGACATCAATTATGCATTAGCGATTAATCGGCGTGAAACAGCCACTGGAGTTTCAGTTACCATTAATAATAAATGCCCATATATTAGATTCAGAAAATATATATATATTAAAAAAAAAAAGAAAGTCTGAAACAGGGGGGTGTAGATAATACGAGACATAGGATTAAGGCAGCTGTTACATGCCAAGCATCCAGTCAACATGTGGGCCTTTGTTCATACACACATTTACTGAGATCAGGCTGTTTCATCAACACATGGAAGCAAAAACGAGCTCCAGAAACAGCACGGCCACTCAAGAGGTGCATCATGAACCGAGGCTCCTACGTAGTTAAAGGAAACATGCAAGCATTCATAACAAGGTAAGCTCAAACAGGCAAGTAGGAAAAAGAAAGAAAAAAAGCTTCCAGCATCAAACCACTGGAGGATGTAAATTCATCAAAAGCTTTTGGATCATGTGCAAAATGTGTCATTGGTACAAAAAACAACAAAACACATTTATTAGGAAAGTCATTTCTAAAGGTTCAATCAACAGTCCATGTTTACTTGTCTTTAAAAGATTCAGCGGTGCTTTATCCAGCATCCAGCGTGTAAGTTTCAGATGAGGAAACAGTCATATCAAGCTCCTTTGTTGGACTTCTGATATCTTGAGAACATTTCCCCAATCCACTGAGAGGCTTCATTAAGGGGAATTGTCAAAAATTTCCTCCCCCGACACCCTGTTTAATGTTCTTACTCATTACATCATCAGAACAAAAATATGAATATGTGAAGCCTCTCGGATGAGTGGCGAAACATCTTCAAGACTGGTCTAGATATTCCTGCAATTCGCCTGTTAAACTTCCCGAGAAGCCCCGGGCTGTACTAGCTCTTTGCCGTGTGGAGTTTCCGCCGGAAATACTCTGGCGCCGCTTCCTGTAGCCAGTCTGCATCCACCAGGCACAGGTCCCTCATGTAGCAGCGTGACGTATGAAGGAGTTCGTTGAAAACCACATAGGCCGGTTTGGCCTGGAACAGGACGGAGGACGGGTGGATGGCAACAGGCTGGTGGGTGTCCAGAGCCACGTAGGTGCCGTCTGGCTGTAGTTCAGCGGCGTTGGCGAACATGCCGTGTGCCAGGCAGCGCCGCACGTTAGCCAGTTCAGACAGTGAGGATTCGAGCTTCAGTCCCAGCTACAGAACAAAAAAGGAAAGATCATCATGGCGAAAGCTCATCCTGCTACAAAATGAAGACCTTGTTTGTCCACAGGATTTAATCACTCGGTACCTTAATGCAAATGTCCCTCAGCTGGGCTCGGACTTCGGCAACAAGACCCATGTTTCTGCTGTTTACAAAGTTCTCCCTACACCACTCCTGCAACACCAAAAAACATCGAATACTGAACTTATGTAGGATAAAAACACCTACATTACATCTTTAAGCATGAACCAGTGAGAAACAGGTGCAGATGATGACCGATGATCAGGTCGGAGAGTGAGCGGTTGGAACAGACGAGAGGGGAAATGAGGCTGCTGCTGAGATTATTACAAAACATTACAAATCTTTAGGCACTTTGTTGTCTGTCGCTGTTAAACATTGAATTTAATTTACAGAATTTTAAAACTTAAAGTTAAATATGTTTAAAACTTAAAGTTTTAAAGTTAATATGAAGAATTAAGGGGTGGCTCAAGACTTTTGCACACACAAACTACTAGCCTCAGAAACGAATCGTTGTGGGGGCTATAAAGGAACCGTGTATGGAATAAAGTGAGTCAATCTCTCCAAACTATGCCTACGAGCTGGCTCAACCAGGTAGGTGTGTCTGATCAGTTGAACTCTTGAAAGAACCTACCTTATTTCCACTGACTTTCTTGAATGCCCTGTAGATGGTCAGCAGGGTCATGTGGTCTCCTTCACTGGAGATGAATTTTTTGCGCACAGCCATCACCTCGTCTCGCCGGGCAGGTGGGTTGTAGAGCACCGAGTCCACGGAGAGCAGAGAGACAATGGTCAGAATCTCCTCGGTACAGGAAAAGTCCGGAGAGATCAGGATGGTCTGCAAAACAATGTTACAAAAAATATGTAAGTCACAAACATAAGGAACTCTCTGGCGGTGGATCCCCACTGTGCTTGGACCCACTGTGCTTGGACGCTGCAGATTGTCCCTTGTGCTTATATTCATTTTTTTATGCTATGATGGTATTCCTTGGGATTCCATCTTCAACTCTGCATGAACAGATTTTCAATTTGCAGAAACAGAAAGTTTATGCCCCAGTCTCATCATTACTTCAGTGGATAATCTGACCTGAATACTGCAGATTTGTACCAAAGAACTGCTGCTGTAACCATAAAGACTGTCCTGGGTTCATCATCCCAGGACTCGTGCTTACATGCTTACAGCAAACATTGCTTCAACCAAATTTACAGCTGGAAAAGAAAAAAGATTTACAACTGAACTATCTGGTGTCACTCGGAAGAGGATCTGAGTCTCCCTTTGAGTCTCGACCTTCAAGTTCCTTGCTTGTTTTTTCTCAGGATGTTTTCCTTGCGAGACTTCACTTAAGACTTAATTCTTCCGAACTGTTTTGTGACTGTGTGTGCCCCCTGCTTTGGATTTGTGCCCGGTCAAAGGTGTACCCTGCCTGGTGCCCTAGGCCTCCTGGGAAAGGCTCCAGGACGCCCCTCAACCTGTATACAGGATCGGTTCATGTCAAACCAGCACTTGTGATGAATTTCTTGTGAATCAAGATGTGAAACTGATTGAGATTTACAGATGACTTCAAGCATAGCCTGAAGTAAAAGGTCTGAATGGTGCAAATGTTTTAAAGACGGACAAACCGAACTCAAAATGCCCCCACTGCTGTGTCAGAGGCATAAATACACATGCAGCATCAGGATCAGCCCATCTTACTTTAGCAAATCGAGGTTCCAGGGGAAAGCAGGCCATCTTCTTGCCCAGAGGAGTGAGGGAAACCTGATCATCCTTTCTCTCCACAGCTCCGAGGAGATCCAGCTGCTGCACTGCCATCCGCATCGACTCTGTTCAATCACACAAGGATCAGTATTGCTGCAGATTTCAAAGGTAATATTTAAAAGCTATTTTTTTGTTTGCACACAAAACCCAATAGACATTTAGAGCTCAACAACTTTTGCATTGCATGTCATGGGCTCTATCCATGGGCTCATGGGCTCTACTCAATAGGAAGTCAGTTATTTTGGGTCAAATGCATCCATTGGGTTTTGATGTACTCCTCCTAGGGGATTTATATAATCGCCATCAAACCGGGCCTATGTGATCTCAATACAAAGAGGATGCGTTAAACGTATGCCGAAAAGTGGTTCTTAACTTCCTGTGTGACATTATATAGAGTGACATCATAGTGTGATGCTTTTTTCCCCCCAGCATCTGGGGCCTTTTGGGAAATCTAAACATAAAATTCTAAAATTATGTCATAATGGTATTGGTATGTCCCCTTTAACTGCATGAGCCCACTGTGCCCGTTGTCTCTCTGGTGCGCCCGGTTGGCGACGGCGCAGGGTGCTTGGACCGGTTGCTTGCAACTATAATTATTTACTTATACATAGATAAGTTAATAGCAGATTAATCCATAAATAAACATCCATAATCACAAACTATTTTTTTAAATAAAATGACAAAGATAAATAAATCAAAATTAAAAATACTTTAAAATGTTGTTAGTTTTCTTTTTGACAATGAAGATCGAAGGTGAAAGACGATATTATCAACTAACAACAATAATTACTGAATTAACCATAAGGACCTAGAACTAGTACAAAATGTGACACCTCTCTCATTTCTATCAGTAAATATTAAATATATTAAATATTGTGAGGCTGCTAATAATTTTAAAAGTAGTGTGCTTCCAAAAGAAACTGCACTAATTATTAATATCATATAAAAATAAAACTAGTTGGCATCCCATACATGTTTAAGTTATTTATTTGTATTATACATGTACAGTATATTATATGAATTTTTCTACAGGGTCACGAAGGGTGCCAATAATTCTGCTTATACAAAAGCCATGTCTCTAACCAGGTGAGGGCTTGGACATGAAGTCAAAGTTGAGCACATCAGGAACACCCAGAGCCAGCAGCTGTAGTATTACACCAGCCAAGTTACACCTATAGTGCACACAGAACAGGCAAGCAAAGACACATTATCATAATCATTACAAATGATACTACATACATTTAAAACATTTGTGGCATTTTTGACAGTGTAAAGCTGTCTAATCCCGAATGAAGCCAATTAACAGAAACACAGCACAAGCTCTACAGATGAATCACCGTACCGTTGGATTTCAGGTACAGTCATGTTCGCTAGGTTGTCGAACTCATCTTCAGTGTAGAGGCGATAACAGGAGCCAGAGTCCTCTCTCCCTGCCCTGCCCGCCCGCTGCCAGGCCTGCGCTTTGGACACCCGCTGCACAGCCAACACCTCCAGACCACTGTCTGTTAATGCACAAGACAAAAACAGCATGCACATGAATCAGGAAGAAATAAAATATGCACATTTATGCTTGCCTTCATTTTTTTTTTTTTTTTTTTTTTTTTTTTTACATATCAAACTATTAATCAATCCAACATGTACTAGTGCATTTCAATATCACTAGAGCCTGAAATGTGATATGGTCATATGTGTAAGTGATAAACACAGTACAATATAATACTGGTTTATGGTATGGCTCCACCACATGGTACGTAGATGGTATTGCATCCGCACAGACAGTATGAAAATGATTCATGCTTGATTCAAGTACTGTCAGGTTCATACATTTTTTTGGAACAAAAATAAGTGTTTTGGAATTTGGCCTCTGTACCACATACCAAACCACACTGAATTTGAAATAAACCTTCAAGACTTTCAACTTTAATTCATGACATTTGAAAAAAGAAATGCAGCATTAACCAACCATTCATATTATGCGGGCTCATAAATAATGGAACAAACTAATTACAAACAAAGACTAATTTGTTCTAATGCATAGAGGAAAATACTTTGCATCAACGACTGCCTGGAGTCTAGAAGCCTTGTGAGTGATCTTTGCTCACATCGTGGTTCATTTCAAGTACAATCTGGTGGTCAAATGCCAAAAAAACAAACAAACAAAAAAAAATACCTTTGTTCCAAAATTTATGGACATGATTGTAGAAAGTAAAAAGTAAAGACCTAAATACATTTTACATTATTGCAATAGAAATGTAATTTTCTTATTGCCTGCTTACAAAGAAGTTGCATTATTTGTTTGGGTATAATTCATAACTATTAGATGTATAACACAATTGCACTAACTGTACTTGATTCAAACATCAATATTTAGATTTAACCAAAGTGGACAGGGCCTAAACACAAAATGGGCATATCCACAAAGATGGTGAATTCTATCTTCGACAGTTCCTTAATCACTCCTGTTCATAATTGCTTACTATGCATAATTGTTTATTTCAACCCCACAGTCGTGTCACACAATATTTTTGCACCTGCCACTGATTGTTCCTCAAATTTTGTTGCTTCTAAATTATGAACAAACTAGTAACCAGGTTTGAGTGCCGGATGCTAGTTTAAATATATGTTTTAATGTTTGCAAAGCAAGTTTTATATCTTATGTACAAACCTGAAAGTAACATATCACAGAGAATTTAAGAAAAACAGCAGTTTCCCTTTAATTACCATTATGAATAAAATCTCTTATGTAATGTGCATGGTCATAAAAATCCTGGAAAAAATCATAGAACTTAAAAATCATAGAATTTAAAAATAAATTAATTAATAAAAATTTGAGTTCTAAAAATGTTTGATGCTCAGTCGTGTCTGTGTAACAGTGAGATGGTGTTAAGGTTCCATCTGATTGTTCGGTGGAATCTGTCCAATTAAAGCTTTCTGTGCAGCGGATATGTTGTAGATTTGAGTCCTTTAACAGATGCTCGTCCAGAAAGCAAGTTAATCTAAAACCATACAGAGGTTTTAGGGACATGACTTACAAACATTGTCATGCAAGATCACAACGCCCTTGGATAGCAGTCATCGGTGTTTATACTGTTTAGGCTCCAGCTCTTCGATAAGCCTCTCACTCGAACGAGCACTGTTGATTGTTGAACCTTTTTTTCTGATATTGTTCCAATGCTGGCCCCTCAGCTGATGGTTGCCTGTAAAACCTTTTCTTGGTTGCTGATTGAGGATGCTGATCACACTATGCTATTTACTCTCGGGCTCATAGTAATAAATCTATCCAGAGTTTTTATATACCCGAAGTGCGGATAACTTTTCACCCTCACATTTTCCGAAGATAAAGCTCTATTGTTAAATCCTGTATTGACTGCTTATGACCCGTGTTCAGAGCTCTCACCTGGGTTATAGCGCTTGGCCTTCACCATTCCCGTGTCAATGACGTATTTAATCCCAGAAATAGTTATAGACGTCTCTGCGATGTTGGTTGAGAGGATGACTTTTCTGCAGCCCTGAAATGTGTGAAGAGAATGTTGACAAAGAGAACACAAAAACAGAAACTCTCGTTGTTCGACCAGAAGGAAACTATTTTCCTTTGGGGTAGGGGTACGAAATGTAAAGCTAGAAATGGAGTAAAACCCTAACGCAGGTCTGTATGACAGCGTGACCACACACCAAGTCTGTGACTTTCAGTAAATGTTATATTTTATTGTTGCTACTTTGCTTATACTTGATCTGACACTTGGACAGAAAAATCTTTTTCTTTTTTTAAAGACATTAATTTTTATTACTGGTGCTCACAGGCTAATTTTTTTTTCTTTTCTTTTTCTTTATGGTGCTTGCGAACTGCCCCAAAAATCCCATAGACTTAACATTGAGGCTAACTGACGGATTCTAACGCAGAGCGATAATTTGGTAGAAACTTTAAATTTACCACATTTGAAGAGTCTTGCAAGCTGTGTCACAACATACCACGCAAGAGAGAGTGAGTTGCACCTGTGGGGCACAAAAAATGCCCAAATTTGCCCCATTGACATATAATGTCAAAGTTCCACAAGAACTTTGAAACTGGACCCAAGTGTGGATCCCATTGGTTGCCAAGCAACATGCTTATCACATTGGAGTCATGCTAGCAACATGCTAATGACGTGTTGACTATATACTAATCATATTAGCATCACGCAAGCAACATACTAAGGATATTAGCATCTTGCAAGCAACATGCTAATCACATTGGAGTCATGCTAGCAACATCCAATGTGATTAGCATGCTGCTTGCAAGATGCTAACATGAAGTTAATATG
Source organism: Clariallabes teugelsi (assembly GCA_030014215.1). Classification (NCBI taxonomy): domain Eukaryota; kingdom Metazoa; phylum Chordata; class Actinopteri; order Siluriformes; family Clariidae; genus Clariallabes; species Clariallabes teugelsi. The sequence continues at coordinate 8,167,728 of JAQMYG010000017.1, forward strand.
ATTAGCATGTCGCTAACATGATGCTACCATGATTAGCATGTTGTTAGCAACAGCATTAGCCCAAATGCTAATGCTAATGCTGTTAGCCCAAATGCTAATGCAGGATGCTAACATGATTAGCATGTTGTTAGCAACAGCATTAGCCCAAATGCTAATGCTAATGCTGTTAGCACAAATGCTAATGCAGGATGCTAACATGATTAGCATGTTGCTAGCGTGATGCTAACATGATTAGCATGTTGCTAGCATGACTCCAATGTGATGCCAATATAAGTGGCATAATGTCATCAACATGCTAATCACGTTAGCATCATGCTAATCACGTTAGCATCATGCTAATCACGTTAGCATCATGCTAATCACGTTAGCATCATGCTAATCACGTTAGCATCATGCTAACATGGGGTTGGGCTCATTTAACTCAGACAATCAATCAGGCTCTCAGGATCATTGTGATGCTGTCAAGCCACGCCCTAGGCCCGAGTTTTGCCATGGCAAGCACCACTCACGTTTTTTCCAGAAACTTTACCTCTCTAATTGCTCTTACTGTTAGTCAGCACATGCCTAAAACAACTTTAAGCTAAATAAGTGCCACTGAGTAATTCCGTGATTCATAAGCTAAAAAGAAAATTCTCTCATGTCAATGATTGACAGGTTATTACTATATAATAGCCATTAGTTCCAGCATCTGAATGAGGGTGCATTAAATAGCTTCTAAAACAAACCAGAGAGCTTGCAACAAAGAAAAAAGTACATCAATACAGTACAAACTGGTTGCTAAATTTAAAACAGAGAAAAAATAGTCTTTGTGATTATAGGCAATTTTATTTAAACACACCAGTTAAGTCCACAAAACCCCCAGATTAGTAATGAGGCATTTACTCTTCTATCAGTTCTGCTACATTTCTTGTTAACATGCTTTTAAATAAAAAAAATCTAATCTACGAGGAACCATCAAAGGGTACCTTAGGTGCAGACTGGAAGACCCTGAGCTGCTGGGCTGGAGGAAGCGATGCGTACAGAGGGATTACGATCATGGGGCCGCAGGTTTCAGGCAGGTGCTTGGCGATGTCCCGACACGTACGAGACAGAGCTTCGATCTCCTCCTGACCCGTCATAAACACCAAGACGTCATGGGATAGAGGAGCTTCCTGTGTAGCCAACAGTACACGTTACCACAAACATATTCATCAGCCAAAGTATTGTAATGAAACAAACGTTAAACGCAAGTGAAAAAAAAAACGTTAATCAAACACTTTCTGCCTTTGTGTCAAAGGGAACAAATAGAGTAAAAATCATCACCAGAGAGATTATCAGGAAAGGTTACAGTCTGTAGATACATAAAGTCGCTCATACTATTGATAATCACCATAATTGGTATTAATGCACATACTGGAGTTAACAGAAAGGGTATTCTATGAGAATATGTGAGAAAGTGACTGACCTGGTGAATCTGAAAGATAGAGACCAGTGCTGCGTGTAGGTAATCAGACTGCGGCTGCTTCGTGTAATAGATCTGAATCGGATGCTGTCGGCCTTCCAAGTACAACACGGGAGCCTTATTAAAATACTGAGAGAACAGGTCTACGTCCATGGTGGCAGACATCACAACAACCTGAAAATTATAACACAGATATAAGAATAATAATAAGTGGAAAAGACGTACAGTATTTGCAAATGAAATATAATAAATATAGTAATATTTCAGTGTACTATTTCGTATTATCAGTATAAAAAGGTTATAGTCTCACTCACGCACTCATTCTCTATACCGCTTATTCTGTGCATGGTCACGGGAGGCCTGAAACCTATCCGAAGGTTCTTGGGGCACTAGGCGGAGTATACTATAGACAGGGTGCCAGTCCATCTCCGCGCACAAGCATGCACTCACTTACACACTACAAGCAATTTGGAAATGCGAGTTAGCCTAACCTGCATGTCTTTGGAGTACACACAGATCCGAAGGCAGGACTCCAACCTTGAACCCTCGAGGTGCAAAACCACAGTGCTAACCATAACACCACCATGTGGCTTAAAATGATTATGTTTATTTAAAAAAAAATTTTTTTTATACATTTAATTACATGCCAAAAGATTGGTAAAATGTAAACTGTGCAAGTAATAAAAAGAAATGACTAGAAATGCATTAAACAATATTAGATTTGGTGTATTGCAATTGTAGAACTAGAAATACTAGATAGATTAAATAACTTTTTTTCAGCAATTTGTGATAAACTGGCTTTTCTGTGGGATCGGACTGGACAGGCTACAATTTGCTCCCCACAGGCATAAATGAGTCTTGGGTTCCCGTGATCCTGTGACCAGTTTACTGGTGTATAATTGATAATCAATCTTATTCAAGTGACCAGGCGATGGTGTTGACATTATGGCTGATTAGTGTGTTGTGGTTTGTATTATGTACCATAAAAATGCTTTCAAATGTTGTGAAATGGGTCATGGGTCGCTCAGTGGTTAAAGCATTAGACCATAACCACCAAGTTGTCCCAGTTGGGCCCTTGAGCAAGGCCCTTAACCGTCAACTGCTCAGATGTATAATGAGATTTAAAAAATGCAAGTCCCTCTGGATAAGGGCATCTGCCAAATGCCTAAATGTAAATTTGATCATACATACATATTTTTTATACATACAGGTACACATACATATTGGAGCCTTGGAGTACGAGCATAATTCGTTCCGGGAGCGGGCTTGTATTCCAAAACACTCGTAAACCAAATCAAATTTTCCCATAAGAAATAATAGAAACTCAAATTATTCGTTCCACAGCCAAAAAAAGTTAATACATAAAAATAATTAACACAAAATATGAAGTAAAAATAAAACAAATTAACCTGCACTTTACCTTTTAAAAAAAGTAAAAATAAATCCCGACAGATAAGTGTTTCCATTTGTGCGCGCAGGTGCTGTGTGTGTGAAGCTAAAGTAAGCTCCCCTCTCCCGCTTCTTGTCTTACACAGTTACCCTTCCTCCACTCTTTTCACACACATGCGCACACAACAGAAACACTGTTTTATCGGAAAAATAAACAAGAAAGCTCTCTAATGACACTCGATTGAGCGACACACTACCGGAATCACTGCTGTAAAGTAAAAATAAAACAAATTAACCTGCACTTTACCTTTGAAAATATCGCGACAGAGCAGTGTTTCTGTGTAGAGCAGAGAGAGAGAGTGTGTGTGTGTGTCTGTGAAGGCGAAAGTGCGAGGGGTCTCGGTGTACAATGACGCGCGCGCACACAGACACAAAAAGCAGGCTGAGCCTTGAGCAGAGAGAAAAAATGGATTTTTAACCTCTCTAATGAGACTTGCTTTTGCTTTACACACGCGCTGTACACACACGCATACAGACACAAAATAAAATATGTTTTACGCGCACACACGTGGTCACAATGTTATAGTATACAGTACACGCGTGCATAGCTGTTGATTATACCAGTAAGAGCGCGTACTAAGACTCAGCAGGGGGGACGATTACCCACAATTCCGCAGCACAAGAGAGAAAAAAACGTTGGCTCAGTTGTGATCATATGACGCTCGCCGTCAAAACAAGAAGCCCATGCGTGATTCATGATACTCGGTGCTCGTAAACCAAGACTTGTTTGATTTCCAAGACAAAATCTATTAAAAATCTTTGCTCGTCTTGCGGAACGCTCGCAAACCGCGTTACTCACAATCCGAGGTTCCACTGTACATATATATATATATATATATATATTTTTTTTTTTTTTTTTTTAATGGCCTATCCCCAAACCTTATTCACCCATATCACTTCCTCACCTTCAGAGGGATCTTATTCAGCTCTCTGCGTTTGCGCTGTGCGCTCTTGACCACGCCGAAGAGAACATCAGTATGCACTGTGCGCTCGTGAGCTTCGTCCAGAATCACCACTGTGTAGCGTAAAAGTAGTGGATCTCCGATCGCCTCTCTCAGCAGCATGCCGTCAGTCATGAACTTCAGCTTGGTGTCTGGGGACGTCACATCCTCAAATCGTACTGTGTAGCCCACCTGAGAATTTGGTGGATTGATGTTTTTGGAAAAATATAGCTCAAGATGGCACCAAATGAATGAACGACATCATATTCTTCTAAAATATGCGTGAATAATTCCTTAACCCACCAATTTCCCGAGCGGAGTTCTCTTTTCCTCGGACACGCGTCCTGCCAGCGAGATAGCGGCCACACGTCGAGGCTGAGTGATGGCGATGGTGCCCTGCCGACCGATGCCAGCTTCGTAGAGGTACTGAGGGATTTGAGTGGTTTTACCCGAGCCTGTCTCTCCTGGAGAATAGAACAAACAAGCAACCAGGAAGTTTTGTACTTTGTATGGACCAACTCTATATTATTATGTACAGTTTTGTATTTTCCTTATAGAAATCCGTGCTTCATTGCAATCATGTCATGTCAGAATTAGAGTAGAGATCATCATCTCTGTGGATTCGGAAATTAATCATTTCTATGTTATGATGCTGTTTCACCTGATCTACGAGGGGGTATCAAAAAGTTTTGAGCTTCATGCGCCACAGATCCAGTCGCTTTTGGCATACATCCTCCTTCTGACACTTTAAAAACTGCCAGTAGAATTCACTATAGACGATCTGGACAAATTCTCAATGCACAATGCCGCAAATGTAAAAAAAAGATGATGAGCAAGCACTTGAGCAAGCTGCGCGGACCTCCCTCGCAAATTGACATCTTGGTCTATATAAATAAAATCTGACTTTTAAGAATGAAGGTTGACAAGAGACTTGGATTGGACATTTAAAATTTCAGTACAAAACCCTTGTTTTGCACTTCCATTGGCCACCACATTCAAATACTACTGAAATCTGTACTGTCCTTAATGATCAGTTTCAGGGAGCACATGCTATTGATACTTGCATTAATTGCATTTTCTTGATCACACTTCTGTACTTTTACTCAAATAGGATTTTGAATGCAGACTTTTACTTTTAGTGCAGTATTGTGCTACAGTGTAGCCTGGTATTGGTATATTTTCTTAATGGAAGGTTATGAGCACTTTATGTACCACTGACTAATATAGGCATTACGCATGAACACAACACATTTGGTCGTGGAAATGATGGTCTCTTCCACTGTGAAGACTGTTGCTTCGTCTCAGGGTTGTACCCATACACTCAAAACACTTCAAACGACTCATTGCAGTATCACCGGAAACTTGCCGAATCACCTCAAACGTCTCTGAGGCAGATTTGCAGGGTTTCACAGTCGCGTTTTGTTCTAACTTGCTATGAGAAAGCAGATGTAGTAACGCACGCGGTTAAAAATAAATAAATAAATAAATAAATAAATTTGATCGCACCACATGCACAGCTCCTGATGTACACAGGACTATGTATTTTGGCACACTGACTTATGAAGTTTCCTGTGGCTGCGTGTGTGCAGCCTTGTGCTGCCATCTGTTGGCGTGTTAAAAAACTAGTCTCGAAACTTTTTGATACCACCTCATGCTTGTACCTGATCAGTGTCACTGTTATGTAACGTTCACAAACATGGTAGGCGGACTTGATTTAAACACCCAGTGAGTTTAAATCTAGGATAATGGCAACAATAAGTCATGCCAGAAAAATGTTCAGGGTTGTTATATTTTAATGCTTAAATCATATGTAACAATGATCATATGTCCCTAATCAAGTGCTGCTTTTGTGTATCTGAGTATGTGTAGTGTATTGTGCTAGATATACAGCATACACAGTATAATGGAGACTCTTACCGATTAACACGGCACTGTGCAGCTGTCTAAGCTGGTCGATGAGCTGAGACTTGGCCTGGTAGATAGGAAGCTGTTTCCTTTGCACGTCTATTAGAGTCGGGGCATTCCCCTTCTTCGGCAGCAGCATCCCAGGCTTCTTGTGTGAAGGGAAGAAAGGGGAGCCCGGCTTAAATTTCTTGGCCGGAGGAGGATCGGGGTCGTGGGGCATGATCCGGAAGATTAACCCGTCCTACTCACACTTCCTCTTAGATTCCGAACCTAAACAGCAAAGGTTGAAGGTGTAAACAAGGCCTTCGCCACTCACTGCGGCTGTTGATCTAATCTTAAAAGGAATCGCCTCTCACATGGCGCACGCACGGTCGTCGCAGGCAATTGACGTCAGAGCCTAGCGAAGCTTGATTGACAAAAGAGTCGACTCCCTAAAAGAATCAAAGAGTCGACTCGTTTGTAAACCAAGCCTCGCTAGGCTCTGTAAGCATGTAAGCGAGTGTCTATGTGAAAGTATGAGAGAATAGATGGAAATTAAAGTTCATAATGAAGTACATATACTTAAAAAAATTTATATTAATAAATATAATGTTTTCTCATGTTTTGCTTATTTTGTTCACCAGAAGATAACTATACTACGGTATATACAGGTATATATACAGTACTTACTATATCTATATCTGCTGAGTCATAGGGCGGTGTAGCCACAGACTGGTCAGGGCCACAACATTAAAGCCACCTGATGTTGTGGTGGACTTATTTGTTAATTGAAGAACAAGCATTACTGTTAAGAATGTATAATAAATGTGATACAGTGTCACTTTCCACAGCAGACACTTTAGGAGGATATATTCAACATTTCACAACTTCACTGTGCAATAAATGTTGTTATATGATGGACATGAAATGTTTTTTTTCTTTCATTTTTTCATCTCCATCTTTTAAATATTAAAAGGTATGATAATAATATTGAAATAGTGAAGAAAATATTGATAATTAATTCAAGTTGTGTATGTTATTTCCAGGAACACACCAGAAGCATTTGTTGATTTTTGTTCTCTGTTTTACATCCATGTATATTTCAAAGGACTATGTTTGATAGTGTTGATTTGTCATAATGTGTCTGTTTAAATTGTTATTGTACATTATTTCAGATAAAATAGGTTATACAAATATATAATAACATTTATAAATCAAATTACAAAATCAACAGGTGTCTGTGGTACTGTTTTACCTGAAAACGTCTTCAAAGATGGATGCTACAGTGTAGCCTAGTATTGGTATATTTTCTTAATTAAAGGTTATGAGCATTTTATGTACCACTGACTATTATAGGCATTACGCATGAATTCAACACATTTGATCAAACATATGAAAGAAAGACGAGCCAGATATCTTACTTGGCGTCTTTTTTCACGATAAGGCTGATGCACCTCCTTTAAAACTGACCCAATTCGTCCTTCTGCAGCATGTACTCTATGCCTTTCGTTTACAGATATTCCTTCATCATTTTCCAGGCATATGTTGGCCCACCAGTAAATAAATAAATAAATAAATAAATAAATATTAAATACATAAATAAAGACATAAATACTATAAAGTAGCTTCCAATACAAAATGTGAAATGTGAAGAAACTGTGCTAATATCATTAATTAAATGGAACTGTATAAAGACTGATACACAAATCGCAACATAGGCCTGAAACGTATCCCAGGAGGCTTAGGGCATGAGGTGGGGTACACCCTGGATAGTCTGACCATTTATTGTAGAATTGAATAAATGGATTGTTTCAGCCTTGACTTTGACGTTTGTTCAACTGAACAGCCCAAGTACAAGAATTGAAAGACTTTTAGCTGGATATAAAAAGCATTTGCAAGCTGTGATATCTGCCAGAGGATGTGTTACTAAGTATACTAAGATTATGTAGGGTGCCCAAACTTTTGCACAGTGCCACAATAATGTTTTTATTTTTATTTTTGTTCAATTTATGACATAAGAAGTCATAAATGTTTGCTAAAAAATATTGTGCATTTCTTTCGTTTCCCAGAGAGACTGTGTTACCATCTTTTCAATTAAAAAATCACCAAAACCTGTTATTTATCAAGGGGTGCCTAAACTTTTGCATAAGACTGTATATCTCCATGGAGGCAGTTCATTTAATTTATTAAATGAACAAATATATAAAGTAAGAGAAAAAAATCTCTTGTGTTCTGTTGACGAAAGCAAGCATTAAAGTGAATTTCACGTGAATGTCCATGTACTTGAATTCATAAGAAAATGTAACCCTTCGATCGACAAGCATGGGCACTATAAGAGCCTCTTATACTTAACTGCTTCTCTACATTTATCATTCCACCACTGCATCACACTCTATACCCAACCCCCTCCTCCCCGCCCAACCCCTTTACTCGTAGGGATGGAATTCATAGCTGCAAAAAATTTTCACTCATTTATTCATTTTTTTTAATCAAGCTCTTCTACATTCACATTCTCATTTGTTTGGGTCAATTTTAATACATGCTCCATTCACATAAAGAAAAACATACATACTACACACGAACTGAGCATTTGGTAACGTCTATTATTCCTTTCCCTTAGTTACTGTCCTGATTATTAATATCAAAAGTTAAATCATGTTTTAGCACAATAAACTCACCTGAATGAATACGAGGGGCTAAAACCCCTCAATTTTCAGCTAACATACAGAAACTTCCGACATCAGTGTCCTGAGACCATTTAGACTCCGTTGTAGGCTCATTCTGCGCTTATTCAAAGACAGTACACAATCTACAGAACAAACTAGCTGCCTGATATTAGTTGGGTTTTTGTGTTGTTGTTCTTCTGAGTTCTATATTTGGCAGTGATCTAGTCTAATCTACTCTTATATCTATTAGAACTAGGGGTAGCTCAGTGGTTATGGCATTGGGCTATGGTCCAGATGGTCCCAGATTCAAACCCCACCACCAAATTGCCCCTGTTGGGGCTTTGAGCAAGGGTTTTAACCCTTAACTGCTCAGATGTATAATGAAAATAAAATGTAAGTTCCTCTGGATAAGGGCGTCTGACTGTAACAATCTAAAGGTCACATTTAGTGTGTAATTTAATTTCCTCTCCGATGTAAAAATCTCTCAGAACTGATATTAAGCCAGTCTCTGATTATTATCTACATTAGATCAGATTCTTCACTAATGAGTGTGCATCATTTGTAAACAAACCTTCAGCTTTTTAGCTCTCGTTATCAGTGTGTAGGTCAGATCTCTATGTGTTTAGAACACTAATGAGAAACTAGACAAGAGCATGATGAATGTTCTGCCACTGATCACAGTCTGTTGTGTTCACTACACTATGCTCATGGTGCTCATGCTGTATATCTACGTGCTGTTGCACTCTGGACACACAGCGCAGTCGAATCTACAGAATTTCATCTGCACATTAAATATATTATTCATGCAGCATCAACACATCACTATCAGAGAAAAGACTTCAGAATCTCCTGTGAAAGTAAAGTAATAGAAAGAGTGTGAAGATTTAATGCATGGTTACGAATGTGAATTTTTCCAGGTGAAAATGTGAAAGTAACTGTTACTCTGGTTAAAACACAGCTGATTTGTATCTTAATAAGAAAGAGGGAAACTAGACAACAACCAGACACCACACAATAAATCTGTATAATGTAGCATTGTGCTAATATACCGCTAGTCACCCTTAATGAATAGAAATATCGTGTGTTATTTTAAACAAACACCATGCATGCAGTGTGTTTGTGTCCTAATGTACTGGAAAGAGTACATACTGGGCTTTCTATTGATGTCACACAAGTGGGGGTGTGGCCAACAGATCACA
>JAQMYG010000017.1:8179228-8189273 GCA_030014215.1 Clariallabes teugelsi
TGGGCTTATTGGGGGTATCAACATGCTCAAAAACGTATAAAAATTGGCAGACATTGAAATCTGCTGCCATTAGGATGTCAGAAAGTCTAGGCCCCAGGCGTGGCTCGGGACCCTCACATGAGATTTTGCTGCATAGCTCATACACACTTGCATGAATGACATGGGCTCAACTCAACAGGAAGTCAGTTAATTTGTCTGCCAAAACACACCCGAAGGAACTCAATACACTCTTCCTAGGGAATTATGCAATCGACAACGAACCGGGTCTATGTGATCTAAAGACATTGAGGATGCAAACTTTTGATATCTCAAACTGGTCAGCTGTGCTGATGCCTTAAACATACTGTACACCAAAAAGTGGTTAAGAACCTTATGTGGAACATCATATTGAGTGACATCATGTTCAGTGACATCACATTGAGTGACATCAAAGCTTTGACCGGGTGGTGATGGCGCAGGTGGGCCCGCTCACTGTTGCTTTCAACTATATTACTTATTATATTATATTATATTATAATTATATAACTAAATTATATATTACTAAATAGAACTAAAATTCATTGTACTTCTATCGACAAAGCAAGACCTAGTGTCCATTACAAGGGACATGTTATAACTAATAAATAAATGACAGTTTTGAAAAAAAATCTGTGAGACATGTTTATGACATCTCACAGAATTATGTTATATTAAAAAAATTTAAATATGAAAACTTTTTATAATATACTTGTAATACTTGGAGCTCCATGGCCATATTAATTGGACTTATTGTGACACTGGGATCTCTTCGCTATACAAATTTTGTCCAGTAGATGTCAGTACAACGAGTACTGAAGCTTCATGAATTGAAAGTTTTGGTAAAACTGTCGGCTCTGTGAGAATCCTCAACAACTAAATGAGTCTTCATCTCGCCACCACTAGGGCCTTACTTAATTATGATGTTTTTTTAATTGAAATATGTTACATTAAATGTAACTTTCCGTGATATGCAAAATGGCGCGTTTATTTCCTCCGTGTAGTGGACGGGACATAATAAGTGACAGCGGTTTTGACCAATCAGCGAGCAGCACGCTGTTCTATAATGCCGCCTGAGTTCCTTTTTCAGTCTCTTTTCTTTCACGCGTCCCTACTGAGGTGAGGTCCGCTCCGGTGTAGCGCCGGATTTTCACATTTTCTTTTAGGATTAAATTAGGATTAAATGCTTATTTACTCAGAATGCGAAGGGGGAGGTTATGTTTAACACTTCACCATAGCTGTATATAATAAAGAGGACAGTTTTCGCTCGTAGTTTGTGTTTTTGGTTGAGAGCTAGCCTTGTTAGCTAAAGGCCTGTTACCTTGTCGGCGCCATGTTGAACGGCGCCATGTGTTCACGCGCTCGGTTACCACACAGTCGGTACTGCGAGTCTGAGTCGACTTTCGTGGTAAATTTATATTTCGTGTCTTTTACGACCCCATTAAAAATGACGTATTATGCTAATGGCTAATCCTGCACATGTTATCTATGAAGTTAGGATTAAAACGTTAGCTTGTTTTGTGCCACACATTTTCTAATGTTTTTTTTCTTTTCTTTTTCTTTAAGATAAATCACCTTGTCTTTAAACCGGCTTTTAACCGATCCTTGGAAGCACTGCAAAGATGCCCAGGGAAGACAGGGCCACGTGGAAGTCCAACTACTTCATCAAGATCATTGTGAGTGTCCTTTTTCATCACTCTCTTTAATCCAGGACGTCATGCTCGTATGATTCTCATCATGCTTCGAATTAAACGCCCAAAACAAATCTCAAAATTTGACAGGTGATCGACATGAGTGTCAGATTCAATCTTTTAGAGGTTGCAAAGATATTTAACCATTCCGTTTACCTCAAAATGTACTTGAAATTAGATTTTTAATATTGACTCTGACTGAAGTTAATAAACAAAGTTTGGTGTTTGTTCATGCAGAATACACAACTTGTGGTTTAGAATTAAATTAAGCTGCTTTGGGTCACTTTTGACATTTTGAACAAGGCCAGTGTGAAGAGGATCAAGGGCACTTTTCAACTAGTCATGATTTATTCTCTGCCCAGTGTTCACATTAGGTTTGCTCTTTTGTACACTTGTGTGTTTACATCCACCGAAACAGCAGGTGGCAGTATGAATCTATTTGGTTTGTAGGCCACCATTAAACACACGACACTACAACAGGGAAGTTAATGCCTAATTGTATTCTGGGGAAAATAGTTTTGCCCATGTGCACACAGATTTCGGAGGAGCCTGACATAGTGTCATAGGCCCTATTGTGTAAACGCCCTAAAACAGTGAGCCCCTTGTAAAAAAATTTCCAAGTGGAGTAAACCCCATTTCAGTTTGAGGGTACCTTTTTCCATAGAGATCCTTGACCCCAAAATTCGAGTGACCACACTGCCCAGGGGAGGTATCGATATTCTGTTCTCAAGTCTTATGCAAATGTGGTCTTGGGTACAGAAGTGAACTGCTGTTTAGAACACATCCGCGCCATCTGTTCCCTCCGAAATCTCCATGTGCACAAAGCACAATCAATCTCATATGACCTATGTGATCATAACTCAAAGTTGTTGATTGCTCTTGATGTTTCCCCTAAAATATCAATATTGGGCATATTGTGAAGGTTGACTTTCTTGTTCTCTGGTAAAAGCACCCTTGCATCTAATGTCTTGAATGTGCTTGTTGGTACAAACTCTGAATGTGCAGGATCAGTTACGAATCAGCTGTTGCAGTGCTGGTTGGTCGTTCCCCCTGCAAAAATCAACTTGTTTCTTACTATCCCTGTCTGCCTGCATTCCCACGGCTTACAGGGACGCTTAGACTCAAACATGTCGCTAGTGTCCTAAAGGAACTGAAGTTTTACTCTTCTTGTTTTAACTTTGCTTTCTGATTTGCAGCAACTGCTGAATGACTTCCCAAAATGCTTCATCGTGGGCGCAGACAACGTCGGCTCCAAGCAGATGCAGACCATCCGTCTGTCCCTGCGGGGCAAGGCAGTCGTGCTCATGGGCAAGAACACCATGATGCGCAAGTCTATCCGTGGCCACCTGGAGAACAACCCAGCCCTGGAGAAGTGCGTATGTACCCGTGGGTTGGGTTGGGGCTGGGTAGGTCTGCTAAATGTTTGTGTAACTGGGTCTGTCTTTATTGGAGAGGAATTTTGAGTTTGTGAAGTACAGTAAGCAAAGTGTGTATAGCTTAACGAATGTAGAGCAACTGTAATTCCACAGCTAATTTCTAGACTAAACTATTTCTTTAGTCAAATGGCAAATTTTTATATATTCACACCTTCATGTCCATCATTCAATGTGCAGGATCAGTTACGAATCAGCTGTTGCAGTGCTGGTTGGTCGTTCCCCCTGCAAAAATCAACTTGTTTCTTACTATCCCTGTCTGCCTGCATTCCCACGGCTTACAGGGACGCTTAGACTCAAACATTTGCATCTTTATAGTGGATGTGTATCCAAAATTATTATTTTTATTTTTTTTGATGTGCTCTGGACTTTTTTTTATTTTTTTTTAACAGGCTGCTTCCTCACATCCGTGGAAATGTGGGCTTCGTCTTTACCAAGGAAGACCTGGCTGAGGTCAGGGACCTGCTGCTGGCCAATAAGGTAATTCTATATGCCCATGTTTATAGCTTGTTTTTAAAATTCATAATGTGCCGAATTGCGTTTTAATGGTTATCTTTTGTTTAGGTGCCAGCTGCTGCCCGTGCTGGTGCCATCGCTCCTTGCGAGGTGATTGTGCCTGCTCAGAATACTGGGCTGGGTCCTGAGAAGACCTCCTTCTTCCAGGCTTTGGGTATCACCACCAAGATCTCCAGAGGAACCATTGAAATCCTGGTAAGTCAAGTATTTTATGTATTTTTTTTATTTTGCATATCTTGTGAGCTATGTATCTAATGTGTGCACTCCTATTTATTTATTTATTTATTTATTTATTTTTCCCCAAGAGTGATGTGCAACTGATTAAGCCTGGAGATAAGGTGGGTGCCAGCGAGGCCACGCTGCTCAACATGTTGAACATCTCGCCCTTTTCCTACGGGTTGATCATCCAGCAGGTCTATGACAATGGCAGCGTCTACAGCCCTGAGGTGCTCGACATCACTGAGGATGCCCTGCACAAGAGGTTCTTGGAGGTATGTGGGGCGTTTAGAGATTTTATCCTGTGAAACTTGATTTCCCTCATATATTTGAGCGGATTTCTCCTGCGCAAATCAACAAATCTCATTGTCTGAATTCTTTTAACTGGGTTTTTTTTTTTTTTTAGGGTGTGAGGAACATCGCCAGTGTGTGTCTGCAGATTGGCTACCCAACTCTTGCCTCTATCCCTCATTCCGTCATCAATGGATACAAGAGGGTTCTGGCTGTCGCTGTGGAGACAGACTTTTCCTTCCCTCTGGCTGAAAAGGTAAAATCAAATGCTTTACCTCTAGGATTTCGTTTGTCAGTGCAGGTTTAGTTACAAAGCAGCTGTTGCAGTGCTGCTCTGTCGTTCCCCCTGCAAACAGAAACCCGTTTCCTTCTGTCTGTGTGCCAGCTTCCTCCGGCATGCAGGGACTCCAGGATTCGGATAAAAAATATGCCTGTATAATTAAGCCTTTTGGGTAGAATTCCTATTGTCTATTTGCACTGTCTGGTGTGTTAAGAATATCCACTTAACTTCAACACTTAATAAGCTGATAATAAATCTGCTGTGTTTGGAGCCATATTTAGACTAGCACCAAATTGTGGGACAAATGATCTCAAGAGGAAGTTCACCAATATTTATCAACTCAAAATTCTACAAAACAAAATGTTAAAATTGACAGTCAGTTTCAGACTATGCATGTATTATCAATAATAAAATGCAGCCTTTTGTAATTAATCACACAGGCCTATAAGCCTAGCTAGCTCAGTCGGTAGAGCATGAGACGCTTAATCTCAGGGTCATTGGTTTGAGTCCCATGTTGAGGGAAGTCGTGACAGTCAGACGGTTAAGGCTCTGGATTACTGATCTGAAGGTTGGGGGATTTGAACCCCAGCACCACCTAGTTGCCAGTGTTGGGATAAGTGGGGCGGTGGAATCAATGCCACTGTGATGTAAAGTATATAGGGCAAATAATTGAATCTTAATTGTTTTTGGATTTTATGATTTTTGTTGTGCAGCACTGTCATTTCCACATTGAATACAGTACAAGGCCAGGAAATCACTCACCTCTGATCCATATTAAAATTGTGGTCACTTAAAGCAGGGCTGTCAAACCTTATCCAGAAAGGTTCAGTGTGAGTGCAGCCTTTCATTCCAACCAAGCAGAAGGACACACCAGAGTCCAACTGTTTAATTAGCTTTTAATAGACTAATGTGTGGCATCTACTTGGCTGAAATGAAAGCCTGCACCCACACCTGCTCTTTCTGGATAAGGTTTGACACCTGTGACTTAAAGGGAAGTTATGTGACGATTTGTACTAATTATGGGAACACCCTCAGTTTAAACATGGCACGATGCAGTGATCATGATGTAATTTTTCTTTCTTTTTTTCCCCTTTCTGCTCCACTCCAGGTCAAGGCCTTCCTGGCTGATCCATCTGCTTTTGCTGCAGTTGCAGCTCCTGCTGCGGCAGCCGCTGCTCCCGCTGCTGCTCCAGCCGCTGCTGCAGAGCCGGCCAAGGAGGAATCCGAGGAGTCTGATGAGGACATGGGCTTCGGCCTGTTCGACTAAAAACAAGCAGAGAATCATCATAACCTGCTTGATTTGAACATGAATGAATAAAAAAAATTAAAACAGATTTTTTTTTGACGTTTGTGTGTTATTTAATGGTGTAAACTTTGTGCAGCTGATTATTAGAGTGGTGGCACTTTAATGTAAATCAGTTATGAAGAGAGAAGGGCGTGCATGTGTGTACATACGCACTGACCTACCTACGGATAATCCATCGTTGCTTTGAATAAAACGGGATGCGCGTCATACGTGCGATTGTGTCCGCGCATGCGCAGTGCGGATCCTTGGCTAGCAGGGTGGGTGCAATGATAAACCGCAGCTAGCAGCGGGCTAACATCGCCGAAAGCAGCCGCATGTCTTCTGGGTCTGAACCAGAAGAAAGTGTCGAATATACCCACCGGCTAAGGCGAGACATCTTTCGGAAAAAGGCTACAGTCTCAGCCGGCGGGGAGACAGACACCGGTTTCCACCCACCATTGTGTTTCACACACCGGATATTGAAACGGGAAACGGAGCGCTAGCGAGCAGTGAGTGCCATGGCGCGGGACTACGATTACCTTTTCAAGCTGCTCATCATCGGCGACAGCGGTAAGGAAAGCGCGGGGATCCTGGCCGGGAAACAGGCCTCTGCTAGAAAACTCGCGGCCAACTGCTAAATTGGCTTGATTTGTCTTGGTTAATGTTTGGTTTAGATTTTAATTAGCACTCTTAACACGTTGGTGTGGAGTAAATTTATTAAGAGACGTGTTTTATTTTTTTGGTGCGATACTCCCATCGCTTGTTAGCTGCCGGCTAAGTGATGTGTACACACTCGGTGAGGCTAGTTGGCGAATGTAGTTCAAGGCGGGAAGTTTGCTGGAGAAGCAAACACTGAACCGGCGATTAAGAAAGAAAGAAAAGCGATTATAAGTAAACACAATGAATAACATGTCTTGTTATCCGGATGTTAGTGCTAATTTAGCTCTGTGCTAATAGTGACTCGGGAGTGCTGTGTTCTGCGTTTGATCATGCTAGCTTGTCAGACACTGATGATTAAATACCCCGAGTTAGTTATTTCAATACGGATTGTTATATCCTTGCATTAATTGAAGTGTCATCTGTGGTCGTTTTTTTTTTTTTAGCACAAGCAATCAGCACTCAGACTCTGATTTGCTTCCAGTAAAAGTTAAGATCTGTGTTTGTCTTTTAGTTAGTGATTAACGTTATAAAGAAATACAGCTTGGATTTACAGCACACTGGGATTTATTTTGTGTGTGTACATGAATCTAAGTGTCAAATCTGAACCATCAATGTGTATAAAAAGCCCAAAATGTTTAACCTTCTCTCAGTTTGCCTTTAAGGCTGAATAAGCTTTAGAAGATTAATTAATGTGTTGATTCTGTCTTGTCAGTTTAATAGTATATTTTAAAATAAAAAGACAGTGATATTTTATACCTATCATAAGTAATGTTATCACTGGATTGAATTCCAAAGCCATTTTTTTAAATTCATTAAAGCTGAACATACACCCTGTGGCTTGTCTTTATGAGCTTCCACAAAGCTTTAAATGGTGTTTTTAAATACTGCGAGCCTGTGGTTGCATTTAAGAGACATAAGCAGTCACTGTGAACCCTATATACATTTCCGGTTATCTTAAAGGCTCCTTTCAGTCTGTTATACTGAAAGTGAAAATGAGCTCATTTTCTACATTTAGTCGCTCTGCTTCCTCCAACTTTCCCAGTTCAGTTCAGATTTGTAAATGTGTGAAAATGGGGTGAATCACGTGAATTGGCTGCAAAAGAAAACTGCAAAATAGCAACCACGATTGAGATGCACTAATTTAGCATTGAAGACATGTTGTATCCGGATAACATTGTAACCCAGGCACTGTAAGACACGGGGGAAAATGCATTGATTTGTGTGTTTATTTAATACGAAAATAAATAGCAGGCTAAAAAGGGGGTCGAGTGTTCGAGTCTTGCTTGGGGTCTGTGTGCGTGGAGTTTGCGTGTTCTCTCAGTGCTTGGTGGCTTTCCTCAAGGTACTCTGGTTTCCTCCCACAGTGCAAAGACTCGCAGATTATGCTAACTGGCTTTCCCAAATTGCCTGTAATGTGAATGAGTGTGTTCATGTAATCCCTGCTATGGATCAGCACCCTGTTTAGTATTTCATGCCGAAATCTCTTGGTAGACGCCAGGCCTTGCGAGGACTCTGGACAGGATACGCGATATAAAAAGTGAATGAATAAATATACTAGGTGGCCAAAAGGTTTTGCTCTACTACCATTTTACCTTCATATTTTTATTTTCATTCAGACCCAAGTTGACTTGGGATATCGAATAAAACCAGACCCACCACCACTCGTCCTTTGGTACTAATAGGCAGTGGTTGCTTAGTAGTCAAGTCATTGGACTGCTAAATAGATGGTCACGAGTTCCTGAGGTCAAAGCCCAAATCCCAGCCCAATTTGCCAACCTGTTGAGCCCTTGAGGATGGCATCTAACCTTCAACTAGTCAGATCCATGAAAAAGATAATTGTAGGTTGCTTTGGATAAGGGCTTTGGCCGAATGCCTTAAATGTAAATCTTTTTTTTATTAGATTTTTTAAAATAAAAGCTTCCCATTTTTAAAATGAAAATAATTACATAAGATTTAACATAAATATTGATCTGTTCATCAAACATTCTTTTTAAGGCATTCATGTATATGATATATTTTTTAGATTTCATATTACAAACTTTGATTAGTGCAGATTTTAATGTTGTCATGTGCCTGCAGTGTGGTACCATATGAGATAAGGCCCATAATCAGGTCATCGAGACTTTCTAGCTTGCTTGATTGCAGAAATGTTCTACTGCTCAGGCTGTTCAAGTGTCACGAGTTGCTGCAGTCCAGAGTACGATGTATGTTTAAGGATTTACAGGTCCCCCGCATTGTTTCCCCGTTAGCCGCTGTGTCGTTTTGCAACGGAAATCACGCCTTAATGTTTGTCTTTTACAAATGTCAGTTCATCCAGGTGTAGGTCACTGAGAGGCAGGTTGCTAACGCACGTCACTCTTCTCATTACTTTCCCTTTTGTGTGATTTTACCACAGGTGTCGGGAAAAGCAGTCTACTGCTGAGGTTTGCAGACAACACATTTTCAGGTAGGACTCTTTTCATTATGTGACTTTTATATAATACGTTATGCATAACACGTTATGTAGCCAAGTAGGGGACTATAGTGGTTATGTAGGTCACAATTAGAGTCATTTGTAAAATTTAAACTAGACCTGAGAGTGTGATCCAGCACGATGTAGTTACTCATCCGAATCCAGAAGCATCTGTAGTATAGTTGAGTTACCGGTGTCTGTTTTACAAGACATAACATGTTGAGGGAGTTCTGTGGAAGCTGTTTAATGGTGATGGACACAATTAAAGGGCAAGTTTCAGAGTCAGTCATTGTCGCTTGTTCATTTTACTGGTGTTTTATATGCCATTAATACAGTGCAGTGGGTGGCAGTACTTTGGTCATCACTTGTTTTCTGTGGCCGGATTATGATTATGACTGTGTTTTTGTTTTTTTATTATTATTATTATTATTATTATTATTCGTGCTGAGCTGAGGGAGCACCATCATCAGCATCACTATGACTTAAAAAACTTCCAAGCTTATTGGCACGCTCTGTATTTCAGGTAGCTACATCACCACCATCGGCGTGGACTTTAAGATCCGGACAGTGGAGATAAACGGCGAGAAGGTGAAGCTGCAGATTTGGGACACAGCGGGACAGGAACGTTTCCGTACTATCACTTCAACGTAAGTAGCATGGACTCAGGGGCCACGCCCTTACTACTGAGCTGTTTTTGCGCCATCGTCGTTTGCTTCACGTGAAGCTCGTTCGCACTTGGACACCAGTATATGATTCTCGGTTGCAATGCTTTATTATTCAGCGCAAAAAAACAGTCCTTACTGTCTAGTTTACCGTTGAGGTGCACTCAGTTTAACAGTGCACAGGAATTTAACTGCACACTCATAAGCGCGTTTAAAAAAATGTACAGTGCCACCTGTTGGATTTTGGAATGAACTAAAAAAAAATTTTACGTTTTTGGAATGAAGGTATCTTCTGCTCCTGTGGGCCGATTGCGCTGAAACAACGCCTGTGTTACCTCCAGCTCGAAGGAATACATCTGTGAAAACCAAAATTCCTTCTATAGTTGCGTGCACAAACAGACAGACAAAAAAATTTTCTTTCGCAAATATCTTCAGTATATAGACATACCAACTTTATTGTTTTATTATTTTTAGGGATGCACCGATACCGGTATCGGGTATCGGCCTCGATACCACATTTTCTAAAGTACTTGTACTCGTTAAA
>JAQMYG010000017.1:8189373-8202849 GCA_030014215.1 Clariallabes teugelsi
CGGTATCGGCGAGTACTGAAATGCAAGTACTCGTACTTGTACTCGGTTTCCAAAAAAGTGGTATCGTCGCATCCCTAATTATTTTATATTTGCTTCTTACCTCCATCTGTAGCTTTCAAGCTGAAGTGAACATTGACTGACTATAAAACAATGACGAGGACGGTATAGAAGCAGGAAACTGAGGAAACACAGTGTATGAATCAGAATGAGGAATGATTCCACGTCAGTTACTTCTTTTTTCCTCGAACCACAGAAGCTAAAGTGACGTCTTTCTCTTTCATTCAGTTTAATTTGTGACGTGTCGTAAATTGTATTTAAGGCTATATTGTGAGTACAAACATAGTAAGGAATAAAGTAGTACATTAGTAAGGATTAAAACTTGATTATTCTTTAATATCAGCAAACCCAGTGTGTTTCATTCCTCTCATATTACATCAGTTTGCCAGGAGAATTTTACTATAAATTAGTAAAAAAATTAGTGTGACATGATATAGTTTTTGTCTATTTACAGTTACGTTTAACATTGTGGAACAACCCTGAACCGTTAGAACGTGTTCGCATATAAGTTCTTTACAACTAATCTGGCGCTCCGTCACCTGATCTTGAAGATAATTAGACAGATACTGCAGCGTGTTACTGAGAAATCGCTCTGGTGTGGTAATGGAATTTATTATTATTATTATTATTATTGTTTTTTTAATAAAAGTTTTTTTGGTGTGTGTAAAACTTGTAAGTTTGTCTCGTAGTCCCAGTGTCCAGCTCAGTCTGGTTAATCAAAAATAGCTGATTCAACTAATCTGGTAATTTCTAGGTCTAGTGAGTGTGTTAACTTGTTAATGCATTACAAACGCGCCGACAAGACTGGATTTGAACAGCCCTGGTTTAAGACGTTACATTTTTTTAATATTCATATATTTTGAGGCCCAAGCTCTCTTTCTAACCAAGAACATTCTTCATTCTGTTTAGTCTCGGCCACTTTAACAATAATGCCACTTCATCAAAGGAGAAAAAGTAGATTCATGTGTCTCACTTCCTTTTTTTCAGACAGCGTAAAAACCACAAGTCTGAACTACCTTCCTTTTAGTCTATAAGTTACCGTTGCATGAAGTGCAATCCCATCCGAAGATCAAAGTACAATTCTTCATGTTTGGTGGACTGTATTTTCTGATAGTATTCAACTCAAGGAATATTCTCTCTCTCTCTCTCTCTCTCTCTTTCTCTCTCTCTCTCTCTCTCTCTCTCTCTCTATATATATATATATATATATATATAAAGGAAATAGGTTTGAAAAGTGTGCGAAAATACGATTATCAGTTTGTCCCAAGGGCGACGGTGGCAAGCAAAAACTCCCTGAGATGTCAATAAGAAGAAACCTTGAGAGGAACCAGACTCAATAGGGAACCCATCCTCATTTGGGTGATTTCAGATAGCAGGGATTGATCTACAGTCATACTGTATTAGGAGGTTCAGTATAACAGGAGAGGCGTTTAAGTTGACACAGTATGTATTAGTATAATATACCGTATTAATATAACTCAGAAGCTGTGCTATGTTAGTAAATATTACATTTTTGTTTCTTTTTACATTTCTGTTGTTAGCAAAAATGCTTAAATCCTACTTTCCAAATTTTTCCATGTCCTCTCCACATTCATTATATTCTGCTAGTGTGCTCCTAATCATGTATAAAACTGCACACATTACGCAGACTGCAAAAATGTCAGCAGTCTTGATCCTTCTGCTATGTGTAATCATTTTCTACATAACCGACGAGCTTGTGCGCAACTCTCATAATACACTGAGCTGTTTGCAGTAGATGGATGAGCTGAGTAGTCGTTGTCGTTGTTGTTATTGAGGTTAGCTGGTATGTGGGAGCTCAGTGGTGTGGTCTGTCATTAGAGTGAATCCAAGCCTTGTCTTCCAGCCAAACAGCAATAAAAAAAGAAATCCCAGTCTCAAGCAAGGCTGCTGACTTGCCATATACTAATAAGTGACTTTGTGGATGCGCTAAGTTATGTGTCAAACATGCTCTCGCATTTTAAGGCAAGTAAAAGTGGAGCGCAGAATGACTTGAGTTTTTACAGCTCGTCTCAGGTGACCACTTCCCGTCTGTGGAAACGTTCGCAGGAAGTGATGCAGCCTCGGGTCACCTCAGCTTTCACTCCACCCATTTCCTCTCCTTAACTTGATAAAACAGCACGAACACCCAAAATATCTGTATGTCAGGTTCAGAATGAAAGATTTTAGATTGTTTTTCCACATTTAACATGAAAATGCACACATAATTAAACCTATACGTAGAAGTAAACAATCAGTTTAAAACAAATCAGTTTTACAGAGCTCAAGACATCAGCCAAAATCTTCAGCTAGATTTATGTCCGTCAACTGTATGTGAAGCATTGAATCATAAGAATATGAATATAGTTGTTTTGTGCACATTCATTCACATCTCGGGACAATTTACCAGAGGTGGTTCACTCACCAGCCTGTTTTTTAAAGGTTCAAGGAAACCAGTGAACCCAAAGGAAACCCACGTGATCATGGGAGAACCAACATACAAGACTGTAACTGAGCTACTACTTGCTTGAGCAGCATGCCACCTCGATAGTAAAATTAATATCGGAAGGTATGTGTGTGTGAAATGTACACCAGAAACAACCTAAATTTTAAACTGTTTCTCTGCAGGTATTACAGAGGCACGCATGGCGTGATAGTGGTTTACGATGTGACGAGTGCAGAGTCCTTCGTAAACGTCAAACGATGGCTCCATGAAATCAACCAGAACTGTGACGATGTTTGTCGAATATTAGGTAAGTCCTCCTTTTCATCACACAGACCACGTGTAGCATAAAATCACATTTAAAAACATGACGTCAGCATATAATTACAGCGATATTGTTTTCTTAGCTATTAATCGTCATCAATGTTAGCACTCATATCTGTTTCATTAACCCTTGTCTTTTTTTTTACGATACAGTTGGTAATAAGAACGACGACCCCAACTCTAAGGTGGTGGAGACAGCAGACGCACAGAAGTTTGCAGAGCAGATGGACATCCGGCTGTTTGAAACTAGCGCCAAGGAGAACATCAACGTGGAGGATGTAAGGAAACTGTAAAAGCAGCAGGGTTTGAGCTCCCACTGTGCAAAGGGTTTTCATCCCACTCTCTCAGACAGTTTTACTACTCCAGCAGTCATGTCCACTCAAAACTGGCTGCTGGGTCCAATTCTACCAAATGTAAATAATTTATTTATTAACTATTGAAAAGGATTTTCTTTTTCTACAAGCACAACAAACGGACTGATTCATTTCAGCTGCTGCATTCAGGCTTTAACAACCCAGGAGGCCAGCTCAGACAAATAAAATAGAGGGGGGAAAAGCAATTCAGTCTGAATAGGAACTTAGAATTCCTAATTCAGAATGTGAGAAAGGAATTTCATGAGATAAACTTTAGCTCCATAAAGTTGTAAAGATTGGAGGCATGAACTGAAAAAAAGAAGAGGGTGGTTTGTGAAAGGGAATAAAAAAAAATTTGCACTTTTAAATGGGTTTGATATTAAAGATAATAATAATAATAAGCTTTATCAGTGTAGGTTAATTCTTTTTTATTAATATTAACTAGAGGGTACCCGTGGCTCCACCCACTTGCATATGGATCTCATCCCACAGTTTAGCCTGCATGTGAACCGTGGATTGATTGCCAAGTCTCACCATCATACAGTTTGGTGAGACTTACAGTTTGGTGTAACATCATACACTTGCTCTATGCTGGTCAGGGTTGCCAGGGTGGGAAAAAATAATATATATACTGCTGAAACCTTTTATGATAACTCTGATAAAAAAACAGCCCAAATAACGGCTGTACTACTCAATACTTGGTCTGCGCTCATTTAGCACAAATTACTGCATTAGTTCTGCATACCATGGGAGAGATCTTCCTGTGTCACTGCTGAGGTGGTATTTAAACCAGGTTGCTTTAATAGCAGCCTTCAACTCATTCATATTATTATTTATCTTCCTCTTGACAATACCCCACAGAGAATCAGGTCAGGTGAGTTGGCTGGTCAAACAAATCCGGTAATATCATGGTCATTAATCCAGTTAGTGGTAATTTTGGCACTGTGCGCAGATGCTATGGCCTGCTGGAGAATTAAATCATCATCTCCAGAAAGCTTGTCTGAAGCCAAGCATGATTTACCCTAAAGTTTCCTGGTAGATGGCTGCGTTGACTAACACAGTGGAAATGGCCCACCAAAATCATCACCAACTCTGGAAATGTCGCACTGGACTTCAAGCAACTTGGATTATGTGCCTCTCTACTCTTCCTCCAGACACAAATAAAATAAAATAAAAAAATACTTCTGAAAAGAGTACTTTGGACCAAACTGTCCAGTTCTTTTACTTCTCAGCCCAGATAAAACACTTTTGGCCTTGTCTCTGGTTCAGGAGTGGTTTAATGCTAGGAATGCCACAGCCCATTTCCTGAGAACGTCTCTGCATGGTGGCTCCAGATACACTCCACTACTTGTGAAGCTCTCTCCCAAGTTCTTGACTTGGTTTTGCTTCATACATCTGTGCATATGCTTTAAAACAGCACCTTCTGTGCCTTACCGTTCTTGTGGAGGGTGTTGACGATCATCTTCCTGACAACTGTCAAGTCAGTGATACATGGCAGTTATACTGTATGAATAGTAGCTTACTTAAACATTCTAATATTTTCAGATATTGGATAATTTATTTTCCTGGCCTGTAAGCCATAATCGGTAAAACCATAATAAAACTAAAAAGGCTTCAAATATTTCACTTTACATGTAATGAATGTAGAAAATATGAGTGTTACACTTGACAGGTGAAAGGGAACACATCACCCTTTTCCCCACAAGTCTGTGGTGTAAAGATTTAGCTGAGTTCTATTTGGGTGCTTAGTTTTTGTATCTCGTATCTAATCATCTCATCTGTTTTTCTTTTTTGTCATTTCAGATGTTCAACTGCATTACAGGGCTGGTTCTCAGGGCGAGAAAAGAGTCCATGGCCAAGCAGCAGCAGCAACAGCAGAGCGAAGTGGTCAAACTGAGCAGGAACAGCAAACGCAAGAAGAAATGCTGCTAGCGGACCGGAGCTGTACTGCTACACTCTCCGAGCCAACTAAACACGCCACTGAACTGACAAGAGCCAGAGAACAGCCACGGAGCGCAGCAACCCGAGAGAGACGAGCCAAAATTCAATTTAAAGAGATGTATCTATATCTATAAAGAAATCTACTAATGAAATCCTTTCGGACTTTATATTTACACACACAACAGACCTGTGCAGACTCAAACAGATTTACATGAAAACGGATTCGAGTGGCCGCCACGTCCTTTCTGCGAAGGTCGAGGAAGTCCACTGCAACAATGACCTTTAAAGGGGAAGTGTTTTGTCTATAATCATGCCAGCCCTTATATAAACGCCCATTTTGAACTCTGACATATTGGTATCTCATCTGCTCATTTTCTTTAGTGTCAGAGACAAGACTGTGCCATTTGACACAAATGAGGATGACAATGATGAAGAATCACACCTTTTTTTTTTTTCTTCTTGAGAGCTCCTCATGCTTGTTTGATTCGCAGGAAGCCTGGCCAGCCTTGACCACATGCTCAAATCGCCACCAATCCCTCAGAGGTTAATTCCTTTTGCTTGTTTTTTTTGCTTGTTTTTGTACATACATTTTTTTTTTTACTAACAAAATATACCACTGTAATCAGTCGCACATTGGATTTGGTGCCACCAGCCGGACCTTTTTGCTCTAACGGTGCCGAAGGATCTTACTGGACCCCTGTGCAGCGAAATAACTGAACTCATTTATGTAAAGGGATAATGTATTCTGATCTATTGGGAGATTTAAATCAGTCCTCGTGCGAACCATCCTTTAGATTTCAGTCGCCTGCTTTACCTGGCCTCAGGTGTGATGACAAATTGCCAAGCAGTGAGCTATTAGACATTACCAACTCCAAAAAGGACAAGGTTTGGACCTAAAGACATTTCATAGTATTAGATGAAGGTATCAGTGGTTGAGTGGTGTTTTTTTTTTTTTTTTTTTTAAGTAGTGAGCACAGTACTACAAGGAGAAGACTGAAGTTGGGACCTGTGGGTTTGTTTATTTTATTTTTATTATTATTTTTTTTTTATCCTTTCAGAAAATATCATAAACAGCTGAACAAATATCACCACATCTAGGTGAATATTTGTACATATTAACACAAAGATAAGATACATATTAAAATATTAAGATATACATGTCCAATCTAGGAAGCTCCTTTGCATATTACATCAGCATAACCAGACTACAATTTGAATCCAAGGCACCGAGCTTGACAGCAATCCCAATCACGTTTAGATACACACATGTAACGGCGCGTAGGGCAGGGAGGTTCAAAACCGACGTCTCGTCAAGAACCAGAACGTGAGCCGTTAAACGTGCGTGCGCATATCAGTATTGCAGTCTACACGATGTACATATGCAAACACGCATGTCTGTATGTAAACAACATTATGTGTGTTGTATATATGTGTAAGCTTAATGGATCTGGTGTACACTGGAAAAAAAGATATTTTGATATTTCGCCACTCATTCATTTTGTTCGCATTGTCACGGGTCTAACTGAGGATAATAAACATTTTAAAACAATGTTCCTGCCTGATGTTTGAGAAGCGTATAATTTTATAATAGTATGTCCCTCTCTCTCTCTCTTGAGGTCTTGAAGAAAGACAATGCAGCTTGACATGTTGCCAAAAATCCCTCTGTCTTAAAAACTGCTTTTTCTTTTCAGGTTTGTTCCTGCAAAAAATGATACTGGAGACTTATGTCCATAAGCAATAAGCGTTTTGTTATAGACAACTTCACCATAAACAGTAAACCTATATTTCTGTGTAATTATGTAAACAAGTGCAGTCATGTAAACAGTTTAAGTTTTTTTATTAATTTTATACTTTATAGATAAATAAAGGTTTATAATTGGATTCTTAACAAAAAAATTGTTTACCACCATCTTTTTGTTGTAAACAAAAACCTTTAATTACTAGTCATAGGTTATGTGTAAAACATTTGAGTTATCATGTGATTAATATTAACCATTCGAGCATGTTAGAGATAACGTCTGTCTGAACTGTCCTACTATGTAGAATTAATGTGCACTTTCTGACCAACCAGAGTTAAGGATTCAATGCCACTGTAGTGTAACATGCATTTATCTTAGGACTTCTGACAATTGTATAAGTAATTGTCACAGCTAACATACTAGCAAAATAATAGGCTTCCTTTCTCCTACACAAGCTTGTAATGTCTAAAAAGTGTGACTCTCTGGAAAGCCCCTCACATGAACTGAATGGAAATATTTTGGTATGTCACTTTGATCTCAGAGGTACATATAATTCTAGCACTTTGGTTAACACTAGTCTCATCACTTGGGGTAAAAGGTCAGACATTGTGACCGTCTCCTTGCGCCACAGATCTCTGTTCGCATTAACAGTGATGGGGGGGCGTGCTGGTTCTTTTTTGTTCTTATGACATAGTGGTGTAGTGGTTAGCACTGTGGCCTCCACAACCGGGGCCCAGCTTCAGGTCTGTGTATGTGAAGTTTGGTGTTATATCTTTGTTCTCCCCATGCTTGATGGATGCACACAATGACCATTCTTCATCATAAATTCCTGCAACTGCTTCAGAGTTACTGTTGGCCCTTTGGTAGCCTCTCTGACCAGTTTCCTCCTGGCTCTATCATCTAGTGTGGAGCGATGTCCTTATCCAGGGGAGGGTCTGTGTTGTACCAAATATATTCCACTTAATAATAATAATAGACTTTACTATGCTTCTAGGCAGAGATAAGAATTTTTTTTGCATCCATCTCCTGTGCACAACTTTATCCTGGAGACCTTTTGACAGTGCCTTGCCACCCATAGTTGATTGTTTGCTTCAGTTGCCCTACCAGGGACTGAAATGCTCTAGCTTTTCATGAGGATCTGATCAAAATGACCACGGCTGATGAGTTGAAAGTGAAAAGACTTCGTGTGCAACTAAGAAGGTGATTATCTTCACCTGACTGTGTCATTTTTAGGAGATGGTGATCCTTTTCCATATCATTTTGGTGTTATATCTTTCACTTGCACTGAGTAAATCGAGCTGGTTAAAACAAACTGTGTCTGTCTTCATTTCAACCTGCAAAGCAACAAAATGTGATTATTTTAGAGGGGGGTGATTCTTTTCTATACCTACTGTCTATATATAGGGCCCCAAAAAATGTATACACACTTCAATAGTTGGTACCTTTATGAACCTTGCTTTGTGCACTGGTGCGCAGTCATGTTGGAACAGGAAGGGCCTGTCTCCAAACTGTCCCCACAAAGTTGGGAGCATGAAATTGTCCAAAAATATCTTGGTATGCTGAAGCATTAAGAGTTCCTTTCACTGGAAGTGTAGGGGCCGAGCCCAACTCCTGAAAAACAGCCCCACACCAGTTCCAACATGATGCGCACCAGTGCACAAAGCAAGGTCCATAAAGACATGGATGAGCGTGGAAGAACTTGAGTCCTGACCTCAACCCGATAGAACACCTTTGGAATGAATTAGAGCAAATATGGTTCTTCTCCTGATTTAAGGGTTAACCCTGTCTGCCCTCGGGTTGCCTTATCATAGTTCTGACCCTGCACTCTGACTTGAGTATCCTAACAACATGGGATACACAAAGAAAGGATTTCAATAAGTTGGTAACAAATAAAATGTTCTTCTTCTTTACAGAAGGACACGTGACATCTTGTACTGCAGACACTGATTTTATTCTTTTTTAAATATGTAAAACATATAGAGTCCAGTTATTCTCTGATAGTGATGAGTTCAGTGACTTTTTTTTTCTCTCCCTATGTAAGTACATGACCTCTTGTTTGGTCCATCTTGCTTATGTATTCAGTGGCGTTTCTTGCTCTACTTGTACTCATTTGTCCCTCCTGCTGGCACGGTGACCGAGACTCGTGTTAGCGTGACAGCTCCATCTGCTGCTCTAATGTAGCTGTGAGCATCTTCGTTTGGCCTTTAGCATTCACCTCAGAGCTGCATGACTGTGGCTGTTTAGTCAAGCTTTAGGATGATTATCATCGACACGTTTTCTGTCTTTAAATGTGACTCAGTGAAGCCCGATTTGCTTTATATGAGGATTTTCCCTCATATATATCCAATATATCTTTTTTCCAAGGAAATAAATTGCTGATTAGGTTGGCAATAGCCACAAAAATGTTATGTTTGAGAAAAATACATTTACATTTGATGTATAGTCATGATTCCATCTTAAGAATAACATTCTGTCTGATGAGTGCTCTGATGCAGGCAGCATTTTTCTAAACTTCCTTCTTGTCTCTCGAATGTCTCGCCCTCATCCGAGTGTTCTTGTTTCCGAGACAACTCTGCAGAGCTGTTGCCATGGTATTTATGGCCATCACCACGGAAACAGAATCCCAGCAGAACCCTGGTTTTACAGGAAAAGACTAATCAATGCATGTCACACTGGTGAACCTCAAAACAGTGGATAGAACAGGACAAATGGATAGAAGCTGAATGTCCTTCAATGCAACTATCAGATGGACTTTTGTGTCCTTAGCTTTAGAAGTGGGAAAGAGGGACGTTACAAGAAATAGAAAAAGAAATTAAATATAAGGTGTCAGAGCATCAATGTCCACATGGGTTTCTTCCTACCTTCCAAGAACATGCCATGTGTGCATGATGTCCTGTGAACATCCCATTCAGGGTGTATTCCGTCCTCATGCCCAGAGTTTCCTGGACAGTCTCTGGATCCACCTGCAACTCTGACCAGGATAAATGTATTACTAAAAAAATCAATAATGAAACTTTTTCTTCATAGATGGTTTATTATATAGACGCCATGTAAATTATACATGTCAAGGAATAAAAGACAATAATAAAAGCCCTTTTTTTTGTGGTAAAGGTCAAGAAGTACAATTCGTTGGGATCAATAATGTTTTATATGCTATGGAATAACTTTTTATAGTATCAGTCTTATCCAGCTCATGAAAATGTAATAAATATTCATTCATTCATATTCTATACCGCTTATCCAGCACAGGGTCAGGGGGTACCTGGAGCCTATCTCAGGATGCAGCGTACACCTTGGAAGGGGTGCCAATCGATCCCAGGGCACACACACACACACACTACGGGCAATTTGGGAACGGCATTTATCCCACCTTGTGTCCCATGTCCACTGAGATATGCTCCAGGCCTCCTTTCAAGACTATACCCAGGAGAAAAGTGGATAAATGAGTTAGCTAAGTAAAGTTGTGCTAATAAAAAGTAAATCTTAGCTCTCCCCCCCCCCCCCCCCCCCTTACTTCTCTCCATCAGCTCTCCTGCACAACAATCACCCAAGTCCTGTTTTAATTCTTTTCAGAGAGGGATCTGTTAAAAATAGCCATGATTACTGAAATTGAGTTTTAGTAGTTTATATGACAACCTGGCAGCACGGAGGCTTAGTTGGTAGCACTGTCTCCGTGCACCTCCGGGATCTGGGTTCAATTCCCACCTCAGGGTCTGTGTGTGTGGAGTTTGCATGTTCTCCCTGTGCTTGGTGGGTTTCCTCTGGCTACTCTGGTTTTTCTCCACTGTCCAAAGACATGCAGATTAGGATATTAAAAGCATTCCCAAATTACCCATAGTGTGTAAATGACAATTGGGCGCTTGGGTGGCAACATGTCCCCTTAAGTCAATGCCACAGAAACAATGGATATATCATGCTGTTATATTTATTATCAAGTTATTATAGATATTAGCTGGTTTGAGTGTTTATTTGAGTTGCATGGGGTTTAACAACTTCCATCAGTAATGCCAACTTAGACCTGATGTTTTCTATTGGCAAAGATTTAATTTGCATGGCTCGAAAACCCATTCTTTATTATAATGCAATTTTATTTCAGAAGCTTTGAACGTGATCGGTGGCTTAGTGGGTAGCACTGTCGCCTTGCACCTCCAGGGTCCAGGATCGATTCCCACTTTGGTGTCGAACCTGGACCCTGTGCATGGAGTTTGCATGTTCTCCCTGTGCTTGGTGGGTTTCCTTCAGGTACTCTGGTTACCTCCCACAGTCCAAAGACAGGCAGATTAGGCTGATTGGCAGTTCTACAGTGAGTGTGTGCTCTGGATGATGCATTGGCACCCTGTACCTTGTGCCCTATGTCTCCTGAAGTATCTGAAAACAGTGAATGAGTGAGACTAAGCATTTCACTGCCTATCATATTATGTATGACTGTGTATGTGACAAATAAACTTTGAATTTGATTCGAGTCAGTAAAGTCAGAGTGAGTGTGAAACGAGAGCGCGTGCTGTGGGGCAGCAGGAGGAGCCAAGGTGCGCTGTGACGTCATTTCCCTTTAAGCCAATGAGCTGTTGAGGAGCGCGCGCAAAATTTGAAAGTCACCCGGAAGTGACACGGCATTCCGCAGGAGTAATGGTTTAGGATTGTTTTAATCAACAACGCGTCGATATTTTCTTAAAATAAATAAAACACTAAACTCTTATATGTATTTGGTAAGTATTTATTCAAGTTTATTTAACCGTGAGCTGAATATTTGTTGACGTTTTCACTTTTGCTCGCTACAACAATAAGACCCAGCCTGTTGACTCTGAGCGACTTCAGCGCTAATTCTGTTTGTTTGTTTGTTTGTTTATCTTAGCAAAGTAAATGTGTGGTGCGTTTATTATAACATGCTGTTTATTTGAATATAAGTGTCTACATGAGGCGTAGAGTTGAGTTGTTATTGTGGTGGTTCATATAATTAGTCACTAATGGCTGCATGTTGACCGTTAGCGCTGCTCACTTCAGTCTAAACCCTCCTTAAATGTCTGTTCTGTAATAGTAATAGACTACAGACTGGACAATGAAAGACAAACACTTTTCCTATTGGATTAGTTTAAATCTGCACTCATATTTACACCCCATTATGTCTGTGTGTGTGTCATTTGACTAACATGTAAACTCCTTTAATTATAACTTATTCTAAACTGTAACCTTTTTTTTTTCAAATATTATAAATGCAGTAAGGGCTTTTTATTATTATTAATTGATTTCATATTGGTGGCACTGTGTGGCTTAGTGGTTAGCACTGTCACCTAACCTCCAGGGTGCGGGTTCGATTCCCACCTTGGGATCTGTGTGAAATGGAATTTGCATGTTCTCCAGATGCTCCGGTTTCCTCCCACAATCTAAAAACATGCAGATTAGGCTAATTGGTGTTCCCAAAATTGCCCATAGTGTGTGTGAATGAGTGTGTGAGTGTGTGTGTGTGTGTGTGTGTGTTCCCTGCGATGGATTGGCACCCTGCCCAGGGTGTACCCTGCCTCGTGCCCTAAGCCTCCTGGGATAGGCTCCAGGTCCCCGTGACCCTGAATATAGGATAAAGCGGTATAGAAGATGAGTGAGTGAGTGAGTGATTTCATATTGGTGGCACTGTGTGGCTTAGTGGTTAGCACTGTCACCTAACCTCCAGGGTCCGGGTTCGATTCCCACCTTGGGATCTGTGTGAAATGGAATTTGCATGTTCTTCCCGTGCTTGGTGGGTTTCCTCCGGATGCTCTGGTTTCCTCCCACAGTCTAAAAACATGCAGATTATGTTCCCGAAATTGCCCGTACTGTGTGAATGAGCGTGTGCGTCTGACCAGGATGTACCCTGCCTCGTGCCCAAAGTCTCCTGGGATAGGTTGTAGGTCTGCCACGACCCTGTACACAGGATAAGCGGTATAGACGATGAAAGAATGAATAAATACAATATATAATGATGAATATAATAATGAACTTTTCAAAAATGAAATTGTGTACAGCTTTTTAAAAGTATAGTATATTTGTTTACTATTCCCTCAGCACGGAGGTGTAGTGGTTAGCATTGACGCCTTGCACCTCGAGGGTCCAGGTTCGATTCCCGTCTCTGTGTGCATGGAGTTTGCATGTTCTCCCCGTGCTTGGTGGGTTTCCTCCGGATGCTCTGGTTTCCTCTCACAGTTCAAAGCAGATTAGGCTAATAGTACAAGAATGTTGCCTGTAGTACAAGAATGTTGACCTCCACTGTCACTAGGTGGACTACAGAGGTACCTGGATGGATGGATGAGTTTTTATATTAACACCAAAACAACAGAGCCACATGAATATACACTTGATACTCACAGCAGACATTTAAACACATTAAGCAATATATTGATGAAACAGTGACCATGGATTGGTGACCAAGGACAAGGCAGTCAATAGAAAAAATATGGAAAAATAAAAAGAACTTAAGTCAGGACTAGAGGTCTTAAGACCTCCCACAAAGTAATTCCCACAAAGGGGCCTATATCCACCAGGTTTGTCCTGTCATGTATAATTTTTTTCTGAATGGAGATTAGCCACTTGTGCCAAACACATATTCATAGTTGGTACATGTGATGATGACCATAAAATAAGCATACATTTC
>JAQMYG010000017.1:8224591-8235804 GCA_030014215.1 Clariallabes teugelsi
AATCTCAAAGTGCTACAAATTATTTCAACCCAAAAGCTCTGATAAAAAGATAAGTTTTAAGACCAGATTTAAAATCACCAACAGTCTGTGGCATCCTCAGATACAGTACTCTGGAAGATCACTCCATAGTCTAGGTGCCGCTGAGCAAAAAGCCTGATCTCCTCAGAGGAGATCTCTTCAGAGGTTTCAGAAGATGAACTAAGACAGAGCGGAGGTTGCGTGTAGATGTATGTGAAGTAATAAATTCTTTGAGATAGGGAGGGGCATCCCCATAGATGCACTGGTGGGTAAGTAGGGCAATCTTGTATTCAATTCTGAATGAAACAGGGAGCCAATGAAGAGACTTAAGGATGGGCGTAATATGGGCAAATTTACGTGCTCGCCTCAGGATCCTAGCAGTGCAGTTTTAAATATACTGCAGCTTTTAAAGGCTTTTTCCAGAAGTCCCAATGAGGAGTGCATTGCAGAAGTCCAGACTGGAGGAGACAAACGCATGGACTCACTTTTCCGCATCTGCAAATGTAAGTGCTGGATGCAGTTTAGCAATGTTCCTGAGGTGAAAAAAAGATGTCTTGCACAGATGTCCATTTTAACCCCGAGGTTAATAACAGATGTTGACAACGAGATATCCTGACCAGAAAAGGTGATGCTAGTGATGTTAGATGTCCTAACTTGGTGTGGGGTGCCTATTAAAATAACTTTAGTCTTAGAGCTGTTCAGCTGCAGGAAATTTTGCTTTATCCATGACTTTACCTTCTCCAAACAGATGGTCAAAGTGGAGGATGACGGAGTAGACGAGGAGTATCATACATATAATAGCATGTACATATACGATAAACATGTAGTAATTTCTGTCTAATCAGACCTGGCGGGCACATTATCCTGTGCGTGGTAGGAAATTATTGACAACGTGGTAGACACATTGAGAACCTGACAGGGACATAGTTAGGAAGTAGTATTAATTAATAGACACATTGAGAACCTGTCAGGGACGTAATTAGGAAGTAGTACTAATCCAAGAAATCTAATTTTTTAATCTAACCTAATTTTTCCATTTCTGTTGCGTTTTTCAGTACTTTTATGAAGCAGTAGGAACTTCATGGTCTCGGTTGCAGTGTGACCGGGGCCTAATAATAATAAGTTCACAATATGAGCTTGTGTGGTAACGCATGTTACTACAGCACAGTTAAATTCCTGAATCTGATTGGTCAGAAGTTGTTTAACATCTAAAAAGCAGCTCTAAAAGTAGTCCAACTAAATACACAGAAGATGATGCACATAAACAGTAAAAAAAAATATGTAACTTTTTAGATTTAACACAGAACGTTACCATTGGCGGAACTAAAGTTTTAAAGTTTTCCAACATAGGAGAGCTTTACCGTTTTGTTTCACAAAGATTACATAACATTGATTAGGATAAAAGCATCAAATGTATGATGTTACATTGACAATTTTCTGTAGTATAAGACGAATAAAATGCAGGGGTGAGTCAAAATTATCCTCATGCTGTTTATATTAAAACACCTGCTGGACGCACTGTCTTATCAGCGCTTTGCATTCAAGGCTTCTGTCTCCCCAGTCACTGCTGTGCAGGTGTAAACATTACCTCAGTTCATTTGTAACTGTGTGGTGTGAGTAAAAATGGATTCCCCACCTGTGATTTGCATGAAGGAAAGCAGTATGCAGTGATTTGTTTCGAGTGGTCTAAGGGTGAACCAGGTGCCGTTATTTATCAAAGACTTCGTCCGCAGTTTGGAGAAAGTGCTTTGTCGGGTAGAAGTGTGTATGAACGGATAGCTCAAGAAAAGTCCCCGAAAATTATTACTGCTGACAAAACATGGATTTATCACTACGACTCTGAGAGTAACCGACAGAGTATGGAACGGAAACATCCTCAATCGCTGACCAAGACAAAGTTCAAAAGTCAACCATCAGCTGGAAAGTTAATGTTTTTACAGTTTTCTGGGTATTGGAACAATTTCTGGGAAAAGGTTCAACAATCAACAGTGCTTGTTACAGTGAGATGTTTATTGAAGAGCTGAATCTTAAACTTCAGATTAAACACAGAGGACTGCTATCCGCACACTTCTGCCTGTCGCACACTGTCGACCCTCTGCAAAAACTTTATTTCTGTTTCCTGATCTTGCACCTTCAGTCTCTCCCCTGTTTGGTCCCCTGAATGCAGCCCTACAAGGACGTTGATTAACTTCTGATGAAGGAATAAAGACAGAAGTGCATTCATGGCTCACGGCTCAGTCTAAATGAAGGAATTTCAAAAGCTTGTTGACAGATGGACAAAGTCTATTGAAAAGCATGGGGATTATGTTGAAAAATTATGTATTTGTCTTTTCTAAAATTTAATTAAAATATATTCTACAGGAAGAGTGACCAGAACAAAATAAAAAAAAAAACAAGACAAAACCAGAAAAACTTTTACAAACCTACAATTTTTAGCAAAAGTGCACCTAAAGAACATTATGTAAAGTCTTGTTCTTCTGGCCAAGGCCCTGTTATAATGTGATCTTTATTTATTATTATTATTATTATTATTATTATTATTCATTTTTTCCACAGCCCTTTAAATCCCTTACATTATAACAATATTATATTGGTTCAAATAAATTAGTTTAATGTTTAACATGTATCTGCCATGAAATAGCCTGAGAAGCTGATATTGCAATAAATCCTAATACTAACAAACAGGCAGAGTGTGGGTAATTTTTGACTCAGCCACGTACTTTTTATTAAAGCCGAGGTTCTGTTAACGACAGCACATCAGTTGAGTCAGAGCTCACTACCCTGTCACTGATTACTTTCCTGTTACACCATGCCTTATAGGACTGGATGATGTAATTGGATACTAACAATGACTGACACGTGACCCCGAGCTGATGATGATAGAAATGAGTGGTTTTGCATTGAAACAGCGCTGCTTAGCTCACATTCTGTGGAGATATTATTTACCATCAAGACGTTTTAATGAGGAAAGTCATGTATACTGATCTCAGGGAACTTAGGCCAAAGTCCATAACCGTGCGCGCGCACACACAAACACACACACACATACTCATAAACCTAATCATACACTGTGGGCAATTTGGAAACACCAGTCAGACTACACTGCATGTCTTTGGACTGTGGGTGGAAACTAGAGTAACTAGAGGAAATCCACCAAGCACAGGGAGAAGATGCACACAGCCTGGAGGCGAGATTCAAAACCAAACCCTGAAGATGTGAGGCGACCGTGCTAACCGCTAAGCCACTATGCAAACTTATAAGAAAATATATCGCGCTAATAACTATGACGTATTAATACTGACATTCATGGTTTCCTAATGTCAACTACTGCAGTAAAAAGGAACCAATAAGATAAAGCGTTGTGTTTTTTTTGTTTGGTTTTATTTTTCTCCCCCCCCAACTCGTCGATATTTTTAATGTTGTCAGGATGAAGGCGTCATCATCGCGATCGTCTCGTAATGAATCAGAGTTACGCTAACATCCCTTGGGATTATTGCAGTTTCCACAGTAACCTGGCACTGCCACTGTTCCTCCATTCATTATAATGGTGAACTATCCTCAACTCCCATCCTGATTGTGATTGTGTGGTCAATTATTGTTTGTTTGTACATGTACCAGTAATATACATCCTGACTCTTTATGTTTTAGTGTGTGTGTGTGTGTGTAGTGGTGGTGTACACGTGTAACAATTTCTGATTTTTATTTCCACATGTATTTAAAATCTCACAGTGGGTTTTGCTAGTGTTAAGCCATCATGTGTTTTTTTTCTTCTGTATATTTGTGTGTACACGCATGTTTATTATAGGGATGTCTGTGTGTGTTATGCGTGTTGTGCAGAGCCAGTGCTCAGGCTGTGACTCAGGCTGATGAGCTGAAGCTGCTGCAGTGAGGGAGAGAGAATGCGTGCGCGCGCGCGTGTGTGTGTGTGAGAGAGAGTGAGAGGAAGGGGGGGACGAGAGGGAAAGAGTGTGTGTGTGTGTGTGTTACTGCACTAGAACCTCATCACTGAGACCCTCTCCTCCCTCCCTCCCTCCTGCCTTCTTTCTCCCCCTCTGTTTTCATCACTTGCTCGCTGCCTGTCTCCCTCTCTCACTCTCTCACACATACACACACATTCTTCTCTCTATCTCTCTTCATCGCCTTTCCTGTATCCCTTCCCTCTTCCAGCTGTCCCTCCCTTCGTTCCCTCGCTCCGTGCCGAAGATGACACGTCCAATTTCGAGGAGCCGGAGAGGGCCCCTCGGCGTGCGCACGCTGCCCAGCGAGAGCCCCCGCGCCCGGGCTTTCAGGGACAAGACCTGCCCTTTCTAGGCTGGTTCTTCAGCCGGGCCCTTACTGCACTGGCCAAATCTGAGTGAGTACCCCCACACATGCATGCACACACACACACATACACACACACAAACACACACACACACACACACACACACACACACACACACACACACACACGGCGTCATTCTATAGAGAATGATTTGATTAATACAGTCACAGGTGGGTAGACAAGAATGCGAGAATCGCCTCGGATACTGTCACCAGGCAATACTGATGGTGAACGGCAGTCATGCTGTAACCATGCAGATGTGGCAGCGGTGGTCTCTCGGTCTCTTACTCAGTGCGAGTGAATGGGAATCAGGAGTGAGAAGAGTGTTTGTGTTTGTAATGGAGAATACTGATGCTTTTATCTTGCTCTTGTGGCTCATTGTGTTATTTCTGTGAAAACAATATGCTGGGAATCCCCATCTCCGTGTGTGTGTGTGTGTGTGTGTGTGTGTGTGTGTGTGTGTGAGAGAGAGAACTCCTCTTTGCAGATCGCTCCTTCTCACTATGATGCCGTCTGACTACGATCTCCTTGTTTTTAACAGCCATGCGCGCTGCATTAGTGCTCGGTCTGAATCTGCATGTACACGCACGTTTTGTGCACATAAATAATCTTTGCTGCTGTACATGTTTGTTTAGAAATCAGATCTCAGATCAGCAATGTGGGAACTGACAGCACGCACCCCCCAAAATCCCCCCCCCCCCTTACTGCACTCTACGTATATAAAGCAAGGGCATTAGGAGGGAAGAGACAGGAGATGTAGACATGATCGGGCGGGGAAAAAAAATTGTTGGACAGGAAGAAATTTCTATGGTAACCAAAAGGAGATTCATTTTCAGTAGCTAATAATGCATACATAAATAATGAATAGGCTTATAGCAGAGAGCAAATATGAAGGTAAATCAGAATAAATCCTTTAGAAATAAGTTAAACAGATGATTAAGTCATACGTAAACTATTAAATGTGTGTTTACGTTCACATTTAGGTTTGCTGCGTATTTTTTTGTGGATGCTTGTTTGCTTCACTTTGTATCATGTAGAAACAAAATCTATTACACATTTATTATTATTATATATATATATATATTTTTTTTTTTTATCAAATGTGTTGTTGGTGCAAA
The DNA here is from genome assembly GCA_030014215.1 of Clariallabes teugelsi. NCBI lineage: Eukaryota > Metazoa > Chordata > Actinopteri > Siluriformes > Clariidae > Clariallabes > Clariallabes teugelsi. The sequence goes on from JAQMYG010000017.1 coordinate 8,230,052, forward strand.
GAGAAGGTGATCCAAAAAAATATTTGGCATGATATTTTCCTTCATTCCTTCCTTCCTGTTTTTTCATTCCCTGAAACTGTCGTTCTTCAAGACTTGCATAAACCCCAAACAAGGCACCGTTAACATGCTAAACCAACACTAGCTACTTTTTTTTTTCCTCCTATGTGAAACGATTCGTACAATTCTGGTTGTTATGGTAACCTTGGCAGGAAATGCTGCTCTTTACATGCGCATACATTTCGCTCTTTCTTTTGCTGTGTTCTCTCTCTCTCTCTCTCTCTCTCTCTCTCTCTTCACATCACATAAAGACTTCGTGCTCTGTCCATACTACAAGATAACTGCATCATCTTGTTCTCAGGGAATAAAAACCGAAACAGAATCCACTTTTCCGATTCTTTTTTTTCTCATCTTTTCCTCCCTTTTCAAGTCTTCCATCTCTGTCCCCTTTTTATTGGCAAATGTTCATGCATTTACACTGTGATCACGGTTCGTTTTAAAACCCCATCTTGTATTCATCCGCACATACATACACACCTTACGGTGAATAACGCAGCCGCATGTTTTTCATTCATCTCACAGCCTTTCCCGGGCAACCGTCTTTTCCTGTTATGCAGTAAATCACACTGAGCTAACGATCTGTACGGAGTAACACGACCAGCGATGAGTCTCGCCGCTCAATTTGCAGTCAGCTCACACCAGACCTGAGCATATCTGTTTCCACCAACAAACATGTATACTGTATACCCAGCACCACCTTCTCCTTGCGCCAGAATACACCTTCGTTCCCTTCAGTTCATCCATTGGGTGTTTTATTGTGTGCTGCATCAACTAATGTATCTACTTATGGAAGGTTTTTTTTATTTTGCCCACAATTTCCACCTAATTTAGTCAGAACCTGTCCCCTCGAGCTAGCCAGTAGCACATTTCCAGCTGACAGTGTGTTATTCCATGGTGCAGTTACTAATGTTTTTATTCACGTAACAGTACCCATAAAAGAAGGAATAGTTCTGTGCAGGTGGGTCATTGGGAAAACATTGCAGACTTATTTGGTTCAAGTTTTTTAGGGAAAACTTTATGGCTAACTTTAGAACCTTTTAAAAGGTCCCATGTTTTACTTTTCATACTGTATCTCACCCAGAGTGTTGTCTGTTAAAGCGCCAAACTCTCAGATAATACAATTTTGCCATACCTCAAACTCCCTCTATTTCACTCCTCTTCCCCACATTCCATTTCAGTGTCTAATGTAAATGAGCTCTTGCTGAGCTGCACCCCTCCAGAGAACAGCAGAGGTGAGCAACACGCCAGGGGAGGGACTCTTCTAATATGATGTCACATTAGGAGAAAATCTAATACAAAAATTTAAAGGGACAAAAATCAGGGAATGGTTTCTTCAGTATCTCAGATCTTTTGTTTCTGTGTGCAGATGAATGTCTCAAAATGGCTAAAAAGTCAATTCGGTACCTCCATACCTCTCCTTTATAGGCTCTTCAGCTTGTCATCCTTGTATGGTTTAACTATTTTTCCATTCTGTTTATGGAAACCCTCTGATTACAAATCCTGTTAAATAGAATATTATGTAGAAATCAAAGTACCATATCCATAGATTATTCATATCTTTTATTGTTTTATTTAAGTGTATACTGATAATTGGTAGAAAAACTAATAGAAAAGCGATACTATGGCTAGTTTTCCTCACATAGTTTCCTTCCTTATATGGGTTTAACCAATCAGTAATTTGTATCTAGCGATGGTACTGAACTAACACGGAAATGGGACCATCTCTGTTCAGATACAGATGCACTTTCCTAGGTTTTTTTATTTTATTTTCACTCTCAACCTCACTTTCCTGTCCTTATTAACTGAGCTGTTTTTGTTCTTTTTACCAGTATGATTACGCGACACCACAGAAAACTTTTTTAATGTTTCGTCCTCAATCCTCACATTGTTTTTACCGGCACTGGCTGGATGTGAGACGTTGACTGGGACGGTAACCAGAGTCGCTTTGCCACTGAGCCCCACCGATGGTCTTGTTAATGCTAATGCTAGCTACAGCAACTATTAAATCTGTCTGACTTTTATTTTTCCCCATAAAGCCACAGGTGATAACTTAAGGGCCAAATGCACATTGCATATGATTTTATAATCCTAAATTGCTATTTAAGTGAATTAGGGAGGGAAGCAAACAAGAAATTACTACTACTTTATTACTACTTTATTTCGAACCCTCTAATGCCAATCACATTGTTTGTTCTCTCTGTAAATTGTCCTTTTTGTTCCACTGCAATGTAATTCCAGTTTTTGTTTTTGTGTATGAGGGGGCAGAATAACAGAACACAGTTAAAACTTCCTTTATTTCTCCATACTGTATAATCCCCCACTACACTAATGCACTCGTCCGAGTGTTTCACTAGTGTTTGACGGCTTGGTTTAATTACCAGAGGCATTCTGTTATTACTGGACAATGCACAACCTCATACCTCACATTGCACCACTTGCACATTACAGGAACTCGGCCGGGTTTATTGTCACATCCTCGTAAATCCTGATGTCGCTCCAAGCTATTTCCACATGTTTGCGCAATTGAAGCACTACTTCTTCCATACTTGTTTGGCCATTTCTACGGCCTGACTCCTAGGAAGTAGAAATAATGTTCTAATGTTCCCATAATAGAGGTGTCTTGGTGTTTGTGTAAGACAGAGGTGTTGTCCATGTTCTCACGTATTGTACTGAATCAATACAACAGAATGCTTTTGATTTATCTGGCAGCCCCCCTTTTCTTTCCCTCTCCACAATGATTAGAAGCGCACCGTGACGCGCAGGTGTGATGAGTTTGTGTCTATGGACCCTGCAGCCAAATAAAGAGCTGGAGCTGTATTTCAAACCTTCAGCATAAGAATCTGTAACAAATTCAGCTTTATCTTCACCTTCAAATATTTCAAAGTGAAGATGGGATGAATTTTACATGCTCTCCATCCGTCTCTCTCTCTCTCTTTTTTTTTAAATTTTTTTTTACTCTGATCCTTTTACTTTTCTTTCCCTCGTCACCAAAGTTAGAGTAAAAATAGACTTCCAGCTTGCACGAAATGAATTTTATTACTCTGATTTTGCGCTCGTATCATCCTGCATAAATAATGCGACGAGAGCTGCGAGAACGAAACAGCCTCGGGAAGCGTGATCTTGGTGTTAATTGCTACTCATGAATCCAAAAACAGGATGTTTAATTAATGCAGCATTTTTATTTATTTTATTTTTTTTTGTAAAAGATGAAGCGCTTGTGGAGTCGATTTGGATAAGGAGTTCTGGCAAATGTTGAGGATGTAAATGAAATCATTCCCAATCACAATGTTGCTCGGTTCTTTTTTGCAACAGGCTCTTTGCTCCTTGGTAACAGTTTCCGGTGTGCTTGCAGCGGTCTCTAATTGGCATGTGAGCTTAGCTGGTCCTTGCTGTAGGGTTTGCAGAGTACCCGCCTTTTTCGTGACACTTTTTTTTTTAATGACCAACTTGTGAGTTTGTGCTCTGTCAGTGGTGTAGCAACTTCCACAGATGTGGGCTAGTTTGTGTGTCGAAAAGTATGCACTTTGAGCTTTATGTTAAAATCCACACAATGGTAGGGTAAACAAATTGAACACTGACGTATTCTCTGAGCCAAGCTTAAAATAGAAGAGACTGTGACTCATTCTCTTGTATCTTGCCGAGGAATGTTTGGCTCTTGTTAACGGACACTCTTATAAAAAGTGTGAGATGTGTTAAAGCATCGAGGCCAAGACTGCACAGTGTTTGTCTAGCAAGTTTAGCCTCCGGCCAGCAGGAAATGACCATAATGCACTACCATAAAATGTTCCTGTGTTTAGAGCTAGTACGTCATGCACTGATCAGCCATGACATTAACACCATCTCCAGGTAAATAACATCCAAGGATCATCTTTCCCTATGGGGACCAAAGGTCAGCCCATCCGGCACAATCCTACAGAAAAGCCAATGCAGCACAAACCGTGGGGGGATAAAAGTAAATGCTGGCCACAAGGGAAAGGCATCAGAACACCCAGTGCATCACAGTTTGCCGCACTTGGTATTTAGCAGGCAAAGTTGTCAAGGTTGTTGTCCCGGTATTCAAATTCTCTAGATCCCAATCTGATCACATATCCATGAAAGTTGCCAGGCAAACAAGCCTGAACCAAAAATGTCCCACCCTGCAAACCCATAGCATCCAAAGGACCCACCTCTAATTTTCCAGGGCAGACACCACAGCACACCCCCAAAGGTCCTCCTGAGGCACACCACAGGGGGCCAGAGCAACCCGGGTGGCACAAGGGGAAAACTTGTGTGGTTTTAAAGTTAACGGTTTTAAAGCTCATTGTATATAAACTGTTTTCCCCATGTATATTAATGTTTGATGCTTAACTGGAGCGACACACTAATGTGGTTAATAGCTAATAAACATCTATCTCAGCTTAAAGCTTCAATTCAATAAAATTTTATTTGTATAGCGCTTTTACCAATTGTCATTGTCTCGAAGCAGCTTTACACAGTTAAAAGAAAATTATGGAATGTGAATGTGTATGAATCAAAACGATTACATAGTCCCTGACGAGCAAGCCGAGGGCGACGATGGCAAGGAAAAACTCCCTGAGATGGCAATTGGAAGAAACCTTGAGAGGAACCAGACTCAACAATGGGGGACCCATCCTCATTTGGGTGATAACGGATAGTCGTATTGTGTGTTAGGCGGCTGGAAGTTGATGTCTTTCAACAGTTGATGTCTTTAAGTTAATATGGAGTCTAGTTCATTATTGGAGGTTCAGATAGACTGTAGGAAATTCCAGTCTTAAACTATCGAGCGACTGCAGTCACAAGTCCTCAGAGAACAGCTGCGTGCATCAGCCGAGGCCAGGACCGTCTTCATGGTAAAGTGGAACCATCCCCAGTCACCAAACGCATCCCAAACAGACCACACAGGCCTCCAAGCAACGAGATCTCCAACCAGAAGCAGGGCACTAGGACGAGTCAGACAGGTCCAGAGGGCAGAGGGGGTCTGGATCACTGGCAGCTCAGGAGTGACATGTGTAGCTCGACGGAGAGAGAAGAGGCGAGAGCTTATCTAAAAGCTTGTCTATAAATATTTGCCTTTTTTTCAGCAATGATGCACAGATATCCTGGTGTCAGTTAGGATGTAATGTAAAAATCAGTTATAGCTAAATCTTTGAACTCTGATCTATTGTTAATAAAATAAAAAAGCCCTACTGCTTTACAGCACTATATCCTCCAACTGCAATCTCACATAGAAATTTATTTTAGGTTCATAGACAGTAGGGAAAATTGATTGACTTATAAACTGTGTTTTTTGTGTGATGATTAATATATATTCAATTATATTTTAAATATAATTTTTACATTTATAATGGAGATGCACCAATCAGTGAGCATGACTGGTAATCTGCCGGTCAGCCTCAGATATAACTGATTCTGCACCAAGCGAAAACAAGCTTCCATGTAGCCCAATGCATTTTTATGGCTTTGGATTATCAAAAAACCTGTGCGTCGAAGGCCACGAATCAACCTTTTTCTCCAAACAAAACCCACTCTTTACACACACACTAGTCTCAAAACACAGAGAGTGCAAATTAGATTAGATTAATCAACATAAAAACTTGTTTGTTGAATCTTAAACAGCTATTACTAGGGATGCACCGATACCACTTTTTTGGAAAACGAGTACGAGTACTTGCATTTCAGTACTCACCGATACCGAG
>JAQMYG010000017.1:8243511-8259861 GCA_030014215.1 Clariallabes teugelsi
CCACATATGGGAAACGCAATTGCAAATGCAATTTGCAATTGCATTTGAATATTGTCCGCGATATCGTTCCATATTTTAAGTCACGGAGGTCAGCCTTTCTGTAATAGTTCTTGCATGAACAATGTTGTGTCAAAGTGAACAAAGTGCATTTGCAACAAAATGCACAAAGAACAAAGTGCATTTGCAAAACCCATCAAGCACCATGATGAAACTGGCTCTCATGAAGACCTTTACAAAACTTACCTCTCTGCTGCAGAGGAGAAGTTAATTTAGAGTTACCAGCTACAAAACTGACCACTTAACAAACAACACCTCGTATTAGAGCTGTTATAAAGGCTTTACCGATCATGAGTAGCAGATGCATCTTAACATTAACTGTTCAGAGAAGATTATTGCATATTTTGGATGCCTTCAGCCTTGCTATACAATGTAGAAAGAAATTAATATCAGGAACAAGTGGAGTTAGAAAGTGATCACAAACTTTTGAGCAGTAGTGTGTGTGTGTTGTACTGTATAATAAAGCTGTCAGTCATGTGGTCGAACCATGAATACTTATGAGCTGCTACGCTTGGTTTGTTTGCTTAGATATTTTAGTACATAATGTGCACCCCCGTTACCATACATCTGTTTATTTTTTATTTATTTATTTATTATTATTATTTTTTAAATCTCATGGTGTCATGTTTTTTCCCCCCCTATTAATTATCATTTTTGGACGTTTCTACTCGGTGTCCTTCTCATTTGCATTTGTAAGGGGAGTTGTTTTTTTCCTCTCATTCACTAGGGTTCATTAAAAATTATTATTACTTTATTATTTTTTTTGCCTTTTAATCTTCCTCACACTTTGCCGTGTTAATCCTCAGACATGCTCTCCTGGTAATTGCTGCTTTTGTCATGCAGTAGATGAATTCTGATATTTTCAGACTGTATTTTTAGCGCTTGTTCATACAGTATGTCATTAGACAGTTCCATGGCTGGCAGATGTTATGTTTGAGGAACTGGCTGGTCTGATGTTTCAGACAACACTTTACTGTCATTTTGTGAGTACTTATTCTATTCAACATGTCACGTGCAGTAAGGTTAGCTGCGTTTCTTTCTGTGGCGGGCGGATAATGAGATGGCTAGTATAACCCTCGATACAGGATAACAATCAATTGAAACAGTTGTTTTTGAAGTGTAATTTTCACTAATAAAAGTTTTTTGAAAAGAAAATTGGAGATTGATCCAAATGACTAAAGAAATCTCACATTGTAGATGATATCCAAGAGTCATAGCAGTGACTTTTTCTTTGAAGCACAGGTGCCTCAGAATTTTAATTGGCGTCCTGTGGTGCACCATGATGTTTGATAGATGATAGTTTGATGTTAAAAAGTTTGTTTCTAGTCAGAAACGTACAGGAAAGTGAGCTCAGGTTGTATTGAAGCTTGTGGCCAGAAAAACTGTACAGCATAGAGTGTTTATTTTGTAGCTTGTTTGTGGGTCAATTAAGATAAGATAAAATAAAATAAACCTTTATCATATATAATTGAGACTTGGATTAGATAGATAATCAAAATATCTATGTTTTTTTCAGACATTCTGTAAAGGGTCAAGCCTATACTTTAATTCATTTGATGGCAAGAACAGGACTGTAGAAAAGTCTTATTATTAAAAGTCTTCATATTTTGCTTCTCAAGTGCCAGAGTTGTATCTTAAATATAGCCTTGAGGAATCGTTCTCCAGGCTTCCTGAAGGACTTTTTTTTTTTTTTTGGCTCTCATCTTCAGTTCTTGTACCTGACCAGTTTGAGATAAATGTGTTTTTTCTTTGTAAAGCCACACAGTGACCTATAAATTATTCAGGCATAAAAAACAAACATCTAACCTAAGGCAGTGAGAAAAAGGTGCAGATGATGACCGATGTTCAGGCTGGTGATTAGTACACTGGTGATGCTGAATGCTGAGGGGTTGGAACAGACGAGAGGGGAAATGAGGTTCTGCTGTGGTTGTGGCACTTTGCGTCACAGTCATATTGTACATTTGTGCCCATTTTTGTTAATTTAATCTACATTATTTAATTTAATTTAATATGAAGAAATGAGGAGTGGTGCAGAACAAAGTACAGTATTGTATATCCAGGTGACACTATCTAGGGATGCATTCGGTAAATCACAGGTGCTGAAAGCACTAGATAAAAAAGAAACGAGCAAGAGTCACTAGTACTCGCTTCATATCAGCCATGCACAACAGAGTTCATGCACAACTTAAAACAGAGTGGCATAAAGGGTGTACATTGTGATTTGAGTATAAGCAGGCACACTGGCAGGTCTAGCTATGGCAGCAGGACTAATAAGAAGAGCCACAAAGTCACATGGGCAGGAGGGAAACAGGGTGATTGGATCGATGCACCTGCTCATCAGGTACAGCAGCGAAAAAGCCTATACTGTCTTCAGCTATCTAATGCGCTTTTTGTATACCTCAGGACCTGGTACCCACGCACAACCAAGCATAAATGCAGTGTTGTGTGTGTATATGTATATGCATTAATGTGTGTCTAATAGACTTTGACAGTGATATAATGCTTCTCAGCACGGATCCATGTTAAGTGTTTTAAAAAAAGAAATCGACTCTGTCTGTGCCCTTCTTATCTCATAGGTGCCAAATTGCGTGGTGTAGGTGATAACATGATGCTCGTGGGCACAATTCTTTCAACATCCAGAACAGCCTGAAGCGGTTCTGACACGTATCTGACAGCAGCAGAAAGGAAGCAGCCTGAGCCAATGCCGATATTTCCGTCCATCTGTCGATATTGTTAGGGATGATTTAGCTTGGTTAGGTGTAAGCACTGGGTTCGATACATGCACCAGGAAGAATAATATGTGAGTAAACATTTTTTGTGGCATTCTCTGCCTACAGCTTCCCTCAGGTTTAGCAATTAATTACAAGGGGGTGAAAAATAGAAAATTATATGTTAATTTAGGTTTGATTAAATTAGTGCATCGAGCTAGCAGAACAAATATCATCAGAGATGGGCTGCTGATATTACTAGAGCAGAACCATGGCTGAAATCGTTATTGTTTCCACCATTTCTTCCCAATTCTTTTTTTAATGACTTACACATGATCCATGAATATATGTAAAGTTAAATCTAATTCTCCAATGATTTATGAATGCTTCCGTTTTAATGTTTAATTGTCTGTCTGTTTGCATACTCCAGGAGTATAGCAATTCATTTTCATTTTCATTTGCACAATAATTTTACTCAAAGCTTATTTGTATTTACAGTGAAGTAATGTACTGTGAATAAGCCTGGATTCTACATGGTTTTCACTACGAATGTGAAGTATGACTGCAACACAAATTGTAAGTGTAATAGCAGGAGGTGCTCAGAGTTAAATAAATAATAAAATTATTTGCAAATTTCCAGGGTGAAAGAAAAGGCCATAACTGTTCATGGGAAGTTGTGCAGTACAACTTTTTTTTGCATACATATTTAAGTGTACAAGCAGAGATTAAAGGCCCAGGCACTTATCCTCATCATTTCCAATTTCTGTTTAATAGTCAAATTAATTTAGAAGATATGTTTTGTTCTGTATTGACGGTCAGGTGATTTTAGCAAGATTAGACAAATTGTGTAAAAAAAAAAAAAAAAAAAAAAAAAAAAAAAGGTGGGAAAAAAAGTTTTTGAAGAAATCTAATATGGTGGAACTTAACATTGTGGTATCCTTTTAACTCGGCAAAAAAATCAGAGGAAAGTAAATTTACACTTCTATGGAATGATGTTAATGCAGTGATACTGTAGCTCAACGGGGGTAAGTTTTAGTGATACTGTAGCTCAACGGGTTTTAAGCCCCAGCTGTGTCAGGCTGCCATTGTGGGCCCTTTAGCACGGCCCTGTATATACTTGCGGTAATTATTGTGTAGGTTGGTTGCCATAATAATAATAATAAAAATAATAGTAATAGTATCTATGTTAGGTTAATTGTCCCCTAATAATCCTGACTATTATTTCAGCTACTATTGTGCACCCCTAGCCAGCGATAAACTAGCTTTATCATTTATTCGCATCAGAAAATGGTGCAGATGCACTTTTACGCCCTCTTTAAACACAGCCTGCATCTCTGTTCTGCTGAGTACCCAGGATGCGCTTTAACAGCCTGCAGCACTCAGCCTTTTTACACAGAGCAGACAGGACGCTGAACTTCCTGCATAACACTCTTCTGATCATCATACCGTTCAAACCTGGTCTAATTAGAAAAGGTTTAAATTCTTTCTTATTTAAGTTAGAATGTTAACCCTGCACTTATCTGCTCTATAAAATCTTCACTTTAAATACGCAAATGCCGGACTGCTCCAGGCAAGCTCTGACTCAGCATTTCAGTTATTTAAGGATCCTGTAGAGGATCAGCTTTGGTAATTATGTCTGTATGAATTAATGCTCTTCTGGGGACAGAAGGAATCGACTTCCATTAATAGTCAGGCTTTCTTTCTTTTTTTTTTTATTATATTCTTTCTTTTGCACTTCTGTCATTCACTGATGCTGGGTAATTAACATGATGATACCTACTCTTATGAGTTTCTTTTTATGTCCTTATCATACTGTGGTACATGTACTTAACATAGTCTGGTTTACTTTTAGGGTAGAAACTGTTCCCTTCCATCTCTTAGAATTGTTACAGAATTATTAGCCTTGTTTAATAAAACATGCAACAGAAGATATACGAACATTAAGACTTTTTATTTTAATGTAAGACAACTTTTTTTAAATGACATCCATTTCTGCAGTTTATTCTCATTTCCTCCTCTGTTGCACCATTGTTGTTTCCTCCTTGAAACAACAATGGTGCAACAACCATCTGTCGCTTTTGTGTTTAAATGTCTTTACTCATGGTGTTGGAAGACAGATTTTTGTAAAAGAGGGATTTTGTTCAAAAATACAATTCATTATTTAAAAAAATTTTTTTTTTAACGAGAAGTTAAGCAACTTTTTTAAAAAGTAATTCTGAAACCTTTTTTGATGAAGGTCAGATTTAAAGAACTTTGTGTACATGGAAATGCTGTCTGCTCATTGGCCTTTATCTTGTCATAAATTAGGTGCATTCTAACACCCCACAAGTATAATAAACCACAAATTAAATACACATTTAAAGGTTTTAATGTAATTAAAAGCTGTTATAATGTTATAAATCCCTAAAAATGTAATAGCGTTTGCTACTGTGTTTGTGGGAAATGTAATACTTTTCTGAGATTATTATATTTCATGTTTGTGGGCTGTTATAAATACTTCTAAAATTAACCAAAAATGTTTTTCCAGTAAAGTATTGTATTGCTGTACATTAGTGGAACTATAGAAATTAGATTTGAAATAAAATGATCACTGGTTGTGAAGCTATTTTGCCCTATTATGCAAAACTCTGCTTATAGTCATTTTCAGGATCTCCTGTGTGTGTGTGCAATCAGAAAACATGAAGAAAAAACCTTGCTTTAAAAAATATAAAAGTAAATAAACAAACCAGTTCTGGTGGTTGTGGCTGTGTAGGAGGTCCTTTACAGTACATAAAGTACATGAAACTGCATGTTCAGTAGAGAAATGAAGCTGAGGGAATTTGGGGTATGAAGAAATGCATTATCTGAGGATAGGTCTGCAACTAATAATTATTTTGATAATCAATTCATCTATCGAATATTGAAGCAGTTCATCTGCATGCAGCTGTCACAATTACTCAATAGCTCATATTTAACCTTTAGTTTTTAAATTTAGCTTGAGGTTGTTTTGTACATGTACAGTAGTAACTAACAAACAGGATGATAAAGATGAAAATTTAATAAATCTAAAACCAAATCAAAATCCAAGGTAAAGCAAAGTAGAGGCAATAAAATATAACTTTTAATTAAAGTTTAAAGATGGCAGATGGTAATTATGGGAGTTAAATTATGGAGTTAATGTTAAGAAAGTTGAGATTTGCGGTGAATGGCGAGGTCTAGCAAAGTGAAGTGCCAGAGAGTAAGATAAGTGGGAAAAGGACACGCACCTGAGCAGAATATGTGTGTGTGTGTGTGGGGGGGGGGGGCGGGCGTGCGTGTGTGTGTGAATTTAACTTTAAAAGTTTTCTTTGAGTAGAACTGGAAAAAACCTGACTCACCGTAATATACAGTCAGTAATTATCCACATTTTCTTCAGGTGTGAATCCTTTCCCACTCACGTGACTCTCACGTCCTTTATACAGCGGCTACGTCCCCACCGGCACAAAGTCATTGCCTCTGATTCTAGCGGCTGTTAAGCTCGAGTCAAGAGTGAAATATTCCCACACTTATTTTTTGCTCATGAAGGTGTTTGTCATCGCACTATTACTCATTTCCTCCAGTAAACCTAACACTTACTTGATGTCAGAATGTTCACAGTTTGCATGAGAAGCAATCGTGATGACCTCATGAACGAATCAACAATTAAATTAGTTGCAAACTAATTTGATTATCGATTTTATTCATTTTATACATGTTGGGATAAAATGTCTGGGGGGGGGGGGGCGGGATCTGTTTAACTAAAGATAATCAAACAGTGCTTGACTCGTACAATGACTGAATCTTCAGTCTGTTCATCATATTCAGGATAATCTCGGGCTTAGATGAGAACACTCTCTGTATTATCCCAGACTGTTTACCAAGTCAGCACTGTTTACAAAGTGAGAGCCGGCTGCTGTAGTCTCTTTCTGATTTCTGAATGACAGCTAAAATAGTTGTCCATTTTTTTTTTCTTGATGAATAATGCATTTAAAGTGAGATCAGAAGCTGAAAGTATGTGACGTGTATGTGAGTGTGAGGTTGGGTGATGTTTTGTGGGTCTCTCATTATACTGTACATTTCATGGTGCTAGATCTGAGACTAATATCATTTGTCTCATTATGCTAACCTCCCCGTGCACGTCTCCTTATGTCTGTGCCCTTAGATCAGTGGCGGCAGGCCTCAACTCCCCTGCCAAGTCCAACTCCATGGAAAAAAAACTGCAACTCAAAAGCAAAGAACTTCAAGACACCCAAGACAAATGTCACAAGGTAGGATTGCACTTCAGTAACGAGTGTTGTGAACATAGTTATTTTTGTATAAATGTCATTTTGGCTTCATCCGTTTTATTTTGAAAGGAGTACGAGCGTGCATGCAGTGAAAATGAGGAGCAGAATAATTTATCCACACACTTTGCATGCTAATCCTTTTTGTAATTACTGTTCGTTTAAACATGTACAGAAGGAGTAGGAATTCTAACCTTCTTCATTTTAACTTTATTAATACTGTAGACTCAGTTAATTGATTGATTTTTTTGTTTGTTTGTTCGTTTTTTTACATCGCAGTTTAAATCACTGTGTGTCGCGTACAACCTCACTTGTTCTTTTTTGTGCTTGTCTATGTAACTGAAAGTTAGCACCTGATGATATAGCCAAATGTATGTGGACAATTGACTCTTGCATCCTTCCGCACATTGTTGCCACAAAGTGTAAAGCTGACGATTGTCTAGAAAGTCCATTTGTACTATATGTTAGATCACTAAAATTGCAGCATGACAAAGCCCCTGTGCACAAAGCAAACTCCATAAAGACATGGTACAGTATGACAAGGTAGGAGTGGAGGAACTCGAGAGTCCTGACGTCAGCCCCGCTTAACTTCTAAAATTTAGTGGAAAGCTTTCCCAGAAGAGTGGAGGTTATTATAATAGCAAAGGAAGGATAAAATCTGGGAAAACACGTATGAGTGTGATGGACAGGTGTCCAGAAACTTTTGGCCATAAAATCAGTAATAAAATGACTTGATTGAGTGGTTCCTGTCCAGCAGTTGAGCAACAAAGAACTCCTCCCTTTTTTAAAAATAATAAGATGCAATGGCATCATATTATAGGAAAACGGTTGATGACGAGGTGGTGTGATTCAGTCCGATTCAAAGCAAAATTGTTCCAGTAACAGATGTCTCTCAAAATGTTCTTTTTTATTCCTCATATACCACAGCGTTTTGCCTGAAGCAAAAAGTTACATTTGAAGTTGTTGGACACCCACAAGGCAAGCAAGCTATTTCCTGTTATCACTTCTCGTCATTTCCAGGCCATTTTTTTTCTGCCTGACTGAGACTGAGCTGAGAAACTGGAAATTATCCCCTATGAAGCTTCTTCCATGGCAGAAAACTTATTGACCATTATGAAAAACACTGACATTGGAGCTTTGTTTCATGAATAATTAAAATAAACATGCCTAGAAAGCTTCAGCACATCAATGATTATGCTTTTTATTTCTTGAATAACACATTTATAAAAACAAGTTTTTTAGCTTGAGATCCGGCTTACAGGTCTCTGTGAATGACCTGTTACCATAGAAACAGTAAAGTATTAAAACTAATACATCAGTATGAACTAGTGATGGGAACAACATCCAGAACTTCTGTCAGAGCCACTATTACGGAAAAAAACATTATATGGCTTAATCCATGCGTGAATATACATGTTATACGTCATAAAATGCATTTTAGTCTGGTGTTTCAGCCCATAGACAAGCATGGATTTGAACTCATGCATGCATCATGCGTCCTTGTGGCCGGAGCGACGCTGTAAAATGCATTTAGATCTGGTGCTTGTGTTTGTGGCGGCCCAGATGGAGCAGGAGATCTCGCGCTTCCAGCGTAAGATGACCGACCTGGAGTCGGTGCTTCAGCAGAAGGATGTGGAGCTCAAGGCCTCCGAGACGCAGAGGAGCATCCTGGAGCAGGACCTCGCCACCTATATCACCGAATGCAGCGTGAGTGCTCGTACATTGAACTGCATGTGATTGTGATAGGATTTCAAATGAATGTACGGTGATTTGCTGTGCCGACATTTCACTTTCATAATATAATAATCTTTATAGATAATCTTTGAAAAGAAAAATAATAAAAATGCAGGTGTAGAATGTTTAGTTCAGCAGTAATCCTGGATCTAGCTGTAGTAAGTCATAATACAGTTAATCAAATAGATAGACCTTTGTGTTTTTTTTTTTTATGCGTATGCTTGGCAGTATTGCTCTAGGTTCATTATTATTATGTAATATACTGGTGGTGTTTCTGTTGTTAAATGAGACCTAGACTTCTAGGCTAAGCATCTCTGTTCGCACTTGGTTCATCCATCTTCCATCTTTATTAATTCCTAATAAGATTTTGAACTCGTACAGCTGCAATTATATGTAAATGTGTTGTTGCAGATTGCAGTCTGATTATTGCATGTGATGACCAAATGAAATCCTTGGTTCCAGGTCTAATAAATAAATAAATAAATAAATAAAAAGAGTAAAATATAATAAAAAATGTTCAATGGCATTTAAACAGCTTGGTAGGAGCTGACCGTGAGGTCATGGTCATGGATTACGATATATCATAGATGTTTCACATTCTGAATCGTAAAACATGATGGTGATTAGTCAGAAGAACGTTGTGTGGATTTGCAGTGATCTTTCCCTCTAAAGGGACAATCTATGGAGGTTTTCCCACATAATATACAGCTCTTGGACCCTTCTTGCTGTAAGCGTCAATCATTAAGAGCATCTTGGTTCTCCACTCTTGGCCATTTGTTATGAGAATAAGATAAAAGATGACTCATCTGACCAAATAATTTTTTCCTGTATATGTTAGATTCATGCATTTTTACACATGCCACAGAGTATGATGTTAATTGCTTAATTGCATCATAGATGTGTCTGGAGGCTTTCAGTGATTTACTCATTTATTCAGGCTTTTCTTTAAGTTTGTCGCTATCAGTCTGGCAAGGTATGGCTTTTTGTGTAGCTGCAGGTTGCTGCTGAACTTTGTAAGGGTGCTGTCGATCTTTCATTTTAGATCTACAGTCAGTGAATTGCAAACGTGGGTAGTGGAGATCGATAGATATGCTGCCCTCAGTTATCTGTCCATGGCGAAGGTGTTTTAGGATGAGTTACTGTCTGTGTATCAGGGTCTGTATCTCTCATTCATTGTGTGTGTTTGTGTGTGTAGAGTCTAAAGCGCAGCTTGGAGCAGGCTCGTGTCGAGGTGTCTCAGGAGGACGACAAGGCTCTGCAGCTGCTCCATGACATTCGAGAGCAGAGCAACAAGCTGCAGGAGATTAAAGAACAGGTGAAGTACCTTGATCATTCAATACACGATATTATACTGCCTGGGCATGAGAAGATCTCACAGACAGGAATTTAATCATTGGATCACTTTTAGCTTTAATCACTTATATGGCATTATTTCCACACCCTTATGCAACGTCAAAATAATTATTTCCAATCAGATTTGTATTTTTTATTTATTACATTTTTTTTTTAAACATTTTTTTTCACTGAGATCTTAAATAATTGAGAGTCCAATCTTTATGCTCCCTATCAAATTCAAGCCTTATTTCTGATTAGTCTTACTTACAAGTGATTTGCTTATGGAGACACAGCTGTTCAGTCCCAATCCTGTGATTTTTCCTCACTCTTACTTTTTTAATGATGCAACATCACCAAGTGTTTAAGTAATTTCCGATCATGAAGACATTGATGATTTTTTTTTTTTTTTACATTTCTTTTGTAAAGTTGACGATTCAGCCCTATCCTTTCAGGATTTTATAATGTGTTACACAGTTCTCTACCCAGTTCTAGTCATTTTAACAATTTCCTTAGTTGTTTTCTTTGCTCGATGCAGGCCAATAATTTGAGACTTCAGTAAAAAACAGTAAAATCTTTTCCTTGACCACAGGATACATCTTACATTATGAGTATTTAAGAACTGACAAACTCCTCACTGCACCAGTTAAGATTAAAAAGAATTGTTGCCAGCTGAAACCTATTAATCACTGAAGTAATTATCCAATTAAAGGCTTTGACGTATATTTAAATCCAAACGGGAACTTTTTTTTTTTTGACTTAGGCTAATTATTCAACATATTGCAATTTCACTATACAACCTCGCACGTCCTCATTACACAAACAAACACAAGCTCGATATACAACTTTACACATCTTCATTAAACATAACACAATCTCACCATAGAGTTTGACACAGACTTCACTTAATCACATAGAATCACATGCACACACGCTCGCGCACACACACACAGCCTAATGAATACACTTTTAAACAACATTAGTATGCTGAGAAAGCAACGCTACATAATCCACACTTGGCTGAATAAAAAGAAGTTATTTTTTTGGGCTTTACTGCAGTTGACTAGATTTACAGTACGTATTTGAATGTTTTTCCTCTAATGTTTAAAAACCAGTGGAGATAGAAAATATTATTACTTGAGAGATGAATGCAACAGTCACAGCGATAATAAATGGGACTGCAGCATCATTCCGGTGCACAACAACTACCATTGTTAAGTCCAACATGAAAGATGTGCTTTAATTAATAGTGTCAGTTTGTCTGAATAGCCTTTTTGTTAACCAGGTTATGGGTTGCAATGAAATTAGTGACACAAAAGCACAGGTTTTAAACCTTTGACACTTTTTAAACATTCAGTGTTTGAACAGCTTGATGCAGAAAGAAAAGAAAGTTGTACCGGACAATGCAAACGTACAATAACTTGCTATAGATGCTTGGTACTTGTTTACCTGTTTTATGTGCTTACTCTTGCTCTCTCTTTCTGTATCTGTCTTCTTTATCTTTATCTTTTTCTCTCTCCCTCTGTGTGTGTGTGTGTGTGTGTGTGTGTGTGTGTGTGTGTGTGTGTGTGTGTGTGTGTGTGTGCATTATACAATATACAATCAATGGAGCGGAGCTGATTCAGCAGCACTCTCAGTGAGACCTTCAACTTTTGGTTGACATTCAGCACACACAGTGCTGCAGTGTAGCTGGGATTTGCTTGGTTTTGGACACCTAAGGAGGGGACATGGCCTCTTAAAAAAAAAAATTTATAATAATAATTTGGTTCAGTCTCTATACAATTTAATATCATAAACTCTCAAAGCACGCAGCGGTGCTTAGACAAAGACGCATTAAACGAAGTTAAATGGAGTCGTGACTGTCATTTTAATGGAGAAAAATAATGAGTAGTGGAAGTGTTGGCTCAAGAAGGAGAGTTTACACTGACTTGGTGCAGGAAAAAGAAAGAAACGAGTGAGGAGGAGGAGGTTTGGGAGAAGGGGAAACAGCAGAATGATTCATTTTCTGTCTGCGTGCTCATACACGCAAATGCAGAGGCGAGCTTCATCTCCACGGGAACAGTCGCAATTGGTGATTTAAAGGGTCAGGACAGTGGCAGGTTTCTGTTCAGCACCCTAATGCAAAGTTTTCATTCTGTTCTGCACAAACATCTCTCACCTTATGCCATAGAGGACAGAGGCGATTCGAAGTTCTGTTTGTGAACGACTTCTCTTTATTTTACCCAATACTCACTATGCACTACTTTGACAGGTTCCGACAAACACACAATCACTCGTTTTTAAGCTGTACTCTCTCTCTCTCTCTCTCTCTCTCTCTCTCGTGGGATTCTTTCTTACCAAGGCAAAAAGAATGGCAATAAATAAACACGATAATGAGTCACAGTTGAAAAGTATTACGTGTTAGCTGGCAGCCATACCCCTGATAACTCAACTATACAGGATATTATACTGTGCTGTATTGTAATACAGAATCAATTTAAGCACTGTAGAGTATTTTAATAAAAGTCATACACATGTAATATTTTATTGGATCACCTTTAGCTTTGATTTGTGTAGTGTCCAATGCCCTCAGAGATGGATTAGGGTTGGTGATGTTAGGTGTAAACAAAAAATACATGGATAATTTAGACAATTCGGAACTACTTAGAAGCAATTATTAAAAAGACAAAGTGTTAAGATGACAACCTTTTCTTGGCTGAAAGTGTTTCTGTGACTGGTTTTGTATGTGGGTGTTGGCACTGTCGGGTCCCTTTCACCATGGTGCAGCATCTCCTCTTCTTTTCAAAACAGTTTGAAGACGTATGAGTTTCTGAAGTTTTGGTGTCAGAATTCCCACCAAAACTTTTGGTCCCATTCTTTCCTGATATACTGTAGGTTTCCAGCTGCTAAAGAGTTTGTCATTTCTTACGTATTTTTTGGTTAAACGATGCGCCAAATGTTGTTTATAGGTGAAAGATCTATATGGCAGACAGGCCAATTCAGCTAATTCAGTCCTGGACTCTTGTACTATGAAGTCATGCTGTAGTAATAGATGCAGTATGTTGTTTTGCATCGTCCTGCTGAAATCCACAAGGCCTTTCCTGAAATAAACGTCCTTTATATATAGAAAACCTTTATATACCTTTCAGCATTCATAGTGCCTCCAAAACACGCAAGCCCCATACCATCAGTGATGCTGGCTTTTGAACTGATCGCTGATAACACGCTGGAAGGTCTCCCTCCTCTTTAGCCTGGGGAACACGCATCCTTTTATAGCTAATCATGTTACAGAGCTGATGCTAGATGTTCTCCTAGCTGAATCTTTTAAAAATTTCTTCCTTTAAAAAAAAAAAAAACCCCATCCAAACTTTTTTGAGACCTGTAGCAGGCATCAAATTTTAAATGAACTCATTTAGTGGATAAGTGTCACATTTCTTTTTTTAAACATTTATTTATTTATTTCTCATTGTTCTATTGTGAATAAAATATTGGCTCATTTGATTTGAAAGTCTCTTAGTTTTCATTTAATTCAAATTTTAAAAACGTCCCAATTTTTTCGGAATTCGGTTCATATTATGTCAAAAGAAACGCTATAGTATACCACGTAAGCTGAATCATACATTGTACTCTACAATTATATGTAAACTTGACTAACTCAAAAACTATGGGTACTTCTGTTGTTACTTCAGAAATGATGATGTGAATAAATGTATTATTGAACACCGATTCGAACACTATAGACATCCTGAAAAAAGAACATTTAAACGCTTAATGTATAAATACAGTTACTTGTATGCTATTCATGACAACAGGATGCTACCCAGATGTCTTTAATTGTGTGTAAGGAGTGTGTCTTTGTCCTGTCTCACAGTTTTTCTAATAGATGCCAATCTGCTGTGGTCTTTCATTAGGCACCTTCTATTTATCCATTTAGTCTCCCTGTGTCTTAATGCTGCTTCTTGTCTTTAATTTGGGCACATTAAGCTTTTTTTAAAATTTTTTTTTTAAATAATATGGACCCCCAAGTTCCATGTAATTTTCAGTTTAACTGGACTGTAATGAAGGAAGCACTGAGAAATTTTTCTTGTTGCCGTAGTGCTCCAGTCAGCATTTTGAGCCCTGTGTTTATCAGCCTCCCCAAGCCCTTTCCAAAGTAGCACATTATTAGTGGGACTCCTGTGGCCTGTGGGTGGCAGGTAGGGCACACATTCTCTCACACACACAGACACACTTATATATATATATTTGCTTCTTCTCCCTCCATACTCATGGCCCTAGCAGTAACATTAGTAGTTTTATAAGGAAAATGTATATGGTACATTGTAATTAAAAACAGTAATGTTAAGACATGTCAGTCTACCTCGGACTGTCAGACCCGGTATCACTGAGAGAAATGGCAGAACAGGGAGCCTTGTTTTAAAAGGTAATATGCCAGACTTAAGCCTGAGGGACAATACCGTTACTGGCTTTGGGCACTGGTGGTGATGTGCTATGAGTGGGTTTCGGCATTGTTGTTTGTGCCTTGACATTTTTGTGCATCCCGTGCTAGATTAGTTCAATTCTGCTATGCTTCTGGCTGGCGTTTGGTTTTCCCTCTTTAATATGTGCTGTCTATCTTCTTCCTTGATAATGATCAGCTGTTAATCCTGTCTTTTCACTTTGTCGGTCTGCTCTTTCCTTCAATCTGTCAAACACTCAGGCTGTACTGAGGGTCATGTCTGGCTGTAGGGGGATCTCGGTTGGAAAGGTGTTTAGTAGTTTGATTGATTTGCCACATGTCAGCAAGACTCTGGCTACTTCTCTTCTCATCCTTCTGTTTCAGTCCCTCTATCACCATTCCTCTGCCTGCTGGATCTGTCAGTTAGCTCTTTACTTCGTCTATACCATTTCTTTTCCTTTCATCTTTGTCTGTTTCGCTCATTCTTGCTTCAATCCTCAGCACATTTTTTTTTCTTTCACTTCTTATTTTCTCTTATTACTCTATCTTATTTTCTTCCACACTCAAAAATATCCATGTGGAATGCAGATCAAGGCAGAGAGCTTGGAGCTCAAAATGTTTAAAAACTTTCTAACTCAAGGCTGTAGAACTGTTTCTGCCAACTAGCCAATTCATTTTATCAATTTATCATTTTATCAATTTTGATGAGCGTGATTCCTCATTGTTCCTTTTGATTGGGCGTTGTTTTGATTGTGCACATCCTTGATTTTATTTTTTAAATCATATGAGTCTTGAGTGTCATCAAGAAATCTTATTTCATTTAAGCCTCTGTGAAGGAAGGATAACTTCATTAACGCATACAGTACTAGCCAAAAGCATTGTGACCTAAAAACACTTATCCTACCGTTAAAGAGGCTGTAATGCTTAAAGTAACGAGGATATAATAAACCCCCCTTTCCTACATGTTATCTGGGCTCAAAAGTAAAATTCAAGACTTGAAACTTCTGAAGTTTTCCACCGTTTCAGGGTGATGATGATGATGCTTCATCAAGCTGTGAATAAAATCTGTATAATATTGTCTATGTTTATCAGGAGCATTTCTTTGCATATGAAGGCAATTAGTGTTTGTAATTTTTTTTCTGCATTGCAGCAGGCTTGCCTTTGTGCTGTAGCTGATAAGTGGTAGATAAGCTGTTTTGAAGCTTGTGTCATCATAGTCCACTCTTGAGAATACTCTCCAGGATGACGAGGATGTACAGTATTTGGAAGTAGTGGAATGATGGTTATTTCTCTCCTCTTCTAACATGCAACAAAAGGAAAAAGCCTTATTTGCTTTTCAGCATAGTAAACAGTGAATGTGGTATTTTTTCATGTTCTGTGCATCACACTGTCATTCCTCGAGGCAAATTCATGATGTAGCGAAGATCCCTGTTTACAACCATTGCTTTGTTGGACACTACAATGGATAGTGTGTCTATTGTTTTTTTTCTCTCAATACATGTAACCGTGATGTGACTACGTTGTGCTAACACAAAAGTCATGGAAATATGGTGCTACACAAATCAACACAACTAAACGAGACTACCCATATCAAAATATTACACTAAAATAACCCTAAACTATATAAAGTGCACAAGTACACGCATGTGCAAACAATGTGAAAGACAATGGGCACAGTTAAAGTTATATAATGACTTTGTCGTTTGAGCATTTGTTCCTAATTTTGGTTCTGGTGTGCATCCTAATTAACCCACCCAGTAAAAAAAATTGTTTCTCCTTCAACCAGCTCATACCTTAGACCAGTGGTTCTCAAAGTGTGGGG
>JAQMYG010000017.1:8270488-8285454 GCA_030014215.1 Clariallabes teugelsi
GGGCTGCTTATTAAATTCTCAGCACCTCAGAATGAGAGAGAGAGAAGTGCCTACAAATTATTTCATCCAGGTAAACTATAAATGTTTTTAATCAACAGGATAGTGACTGTTATATTGTAGACACTTTTTATGGCCCACTCATTCAAAAGGCTTAATCAGTTCCACTTATATTCTCTCAAAGTTAAATCTCTATGACTCGCCTTGATGTCATAAAATGTACTAACTTTATATGATGCTGACAAGAGAGAGTAAACTTATAAAAAATGAGTGTAGTCTCAGAAAGCTGGACAGGATGCGTAGGAAGAGGAAGAAGGTACGCAGAAGAATAATCATTGGTTTGTCACTAACAAAATGAAGAGTTTTTGTTCTGAGTTACAAAAGACTGAATAATACTGTGACTCAGGACTCCAAATGCCGATTTTTGAAATGTAGCCGAATCGAGAGGGTTCTGTTGCATTCATTGCATTTGTGTTTGTTGTGGATAGATGGGATTGGAGCACGAGGAGCAGAAACTGGAACTAAAAAGGCAGGTGACGGAGCTGACGCTGTCACTGCAGGAGAGAGAGTCTCAGATCAGCAGTCTGCAGGCGGCACGTCACGCTCTGGAAAGCCAACTACAACAAGCCAAGACTGAGCTGGAGGAGACCACGGCTGAGGCAGAGGAGGAGATCACTGCTCTCAGAGTGAGACGCTCATGCGCACATTACACCATGTATATAGTGGAGGAAATAATTATACCTTATAGTTTCCCACTCAGCACCCTTTTCAGTTCAGTGGAGAGTTCTGCAGGATTCGCTGGTGCATTACAGCTGCGTCATGGCAAAATCTGATTAGCGATGCAGTTCAACAGAACTTCATTTATGTAAATGAAATTGTCTGCCGTACCGTGTTAAGCCAGTCGGGCAAAGATAGAAAGATGTTCCAAATGACTGACAGCAAATCCAAGCAAAGATTTCTAAACAACATATCACACAGCAAATTAGATTAGGATGATTGCAAGCACTAGATAAGGTACATAAAGGTGCCGATTTGAAAAAGAAGACAAGAAAATGTCTTGTGAAGTAGGCAGGTCTTAGCCTTATTTACGTATTAAAGAATCATAGCACAGGTCTGGGTCACAAGTCTAAAAATGCTTTAGTATAATTACGCAATATCACATAAGAGGGAGTGCTGTTGTACTGAATATCAGCACGGCTGCGATGCGGTTATAGGCACAGCCAAACTGTTGCTTTTATAAAACAGTTCCACAAACACTATTTATTATCAATAGGATATGATTTGTTTTTTAATGCTATTAAAGTTATCCAGTTATTTTGCTTTGCCTACACATATCTTTCTGCGACAGGCAGAACTAGTGTTGAGCTGGCGAATGTAATTAACAGTAATTAAAGTATTTTAAAATTCTTAACGGTACTATGTATAAAAGGAGACTACATCATGGTGTGCTACACAGTGTTACAAATCTCTTAGAGGAAAAAGTGTTTCCATTTATTCAATTTGCCATCTTTTAGGGTTTCACGGTCGAATCCCGAATAGCGTTTAATGAAAAACTAGTGCTCTGTAGTGTATACAATCCCAAGTAGTGTCCATGATCAGGAGTTAGAGAAGCATAGGGATTCAGTCTTGTGTGAACAAAATATATATATGTGGTTCAGAGCTAAATGTGTTGTTTAAAATGGCATAACATCATCAGATATGTTTAGTTTCTGAAAGTGCTTCCATGACTGGTTTTGAATGTGGGTTTTGGCAGGCAGCTACTCTCCCCTCTTTCCAGTACAGTCCCCAGTACAGACTAACTTTCACCCACGATGGTGACCGACAGTGTGATTGTTAGGACACCTGTGACGCAGAGTGATGCATGTAGTTAAATGTCCCAGTGCTGTTATGCTCTATATCAGCGCTCGTGAAATGGTTCTTGTCCAATTAGATTACTCAGACACACATACACTACGTACATAAATACACTACGTCAGTTGAATTTCTCAAAGTATTTTAAATTCTCTTTTTTCAGGCTCACAGAGATGAAATTCAGCGCAAGTTTGACGCCTTGAGGGACAGCTGTTCAGTACGTAGCTCTGAAATCCATCTCATCTAGAAACCCAGACACTACTGTAATTCTGAAAGATTTTGATGAACAGGATGTGATTAGTGTTATATCTTTACAGGTAATCACAGACCTGGAGCAGCAGCTGACCCAGCTGACCCAGGAGAATGCCGAGCTGAACCGACAGAACTTCTACCTTTCCAAACAGCTGGACGAGGTGACTGACGAGAGCGAGGAGCGACTGCAGCTCAGCCAGGATGTGGAGCGTCTACGCCGTGAGGTGGCTGACAGAGAGATGCACCTGAACAATCAGAAACAGGTAGACCTCACACCCACCTACACCAGGATACGAGGTCTTTTTCCGCTTCGATCCCCAACTTAATGTTATGTATGCATATGTGCAAAGAACATCGAGACCCTGAAGACGACATGCAGCATGCTTGAGGAGCAAGTGGTGGAGCTGGAGACGCTGAACGACGAGCTCCTAGAGAAAGAGAGACAGTGGGAGAACTGGCGCTCAGCTCTGGAGGACGAGAAGGAGCAAGCGGAGCGACGTACACGTGACCTGCAGCGCCTCCTCGACAACGAGAAACAGAACCGGCTACGTGCTGATCAGCGCAGCACTGAATCCCGCCAAGCCGTAGAGCTGGCTGTGCGCGAGCACAAGGCTGAAATCCTCGCCCTCCAGCAGGCGCTCAAGGAGCAGAGGCTCAAAGCTGAGAGCCTGTCTGATACAGTGAGTCACACACACAAATACACACACTTTTTCCCATGTTTCATAAGACTCTTACTGACTCAGTCAATCTCGTCACTCATGCTTTTTAATCCCACTTCCTTTTCTTTTTTTCGTCTGTATATTTGGAACATTGATTGTTAGTGTTAAAAATGGAGTTTCTGCTCCTGTGTCACTCTACCCCAGATCCTCAACTATAACTGATAGTGCTGAGGTAATTATGGATCCCAGTAGCTATTTCTTACTAAGCGCTAGAGCTGACGCGTGGTATTCTCCTGCTGAAATAATGAAGTATTTACAAACATTCTGAAAGTCAAATGCATTTATAATATTATGTAGTATTTTGATCATTCCAAATGTATGAAAATAGACTAATAGTTTACATGTATGTTGTTTTCTTTCTCTCATACATAATCAGGATGAAGGAATACTGTAATGTGTTTTCAACTTACTTTTAAACTTGTGTTGGAAATGTCAGGGGAAGCCGAAACCACACATTCAGTTTCATATAACTTTCCATCATTCAGGTTATCTGTGTTACTCATACTTTTTGGCAAAGATTTTTGGCATCCATATTCTATCTAACTTGCATATAGTTGGTAACGCATAAACACATGTTGCTCTCTTGCAAATAAGTACTTCTGTCTGTCAGTGGACGAATTATACACGTTTGTAGGATTCTCATCAAATAAAATAATTTAAAATATGTCAAAATCCTTTAGCATTTTTTTCTGAGCTTCATTGCAACTATTCAATTCTGTCCTGCAGTTGAACGACCTGGAGAAGAAACATGCCATGTTGGAGATGAACGCTCGCAGCCTCCAGCAGAAACTAGAGACTGAGAGAGAGCTGAAACAGAGGCTGATGGAGGAGGTTGGTCTCTCACACACACAAAGCATTTGCATCAGCATAAATTCATCTAGTGGTCCATTTGCAGAGCCAGTTATCATTTTCTACCGAAAAAAATGGCAGCTGCTGCTTTAGTCTATGGATTTGATTTAGCTAACCATGCCACGTGATGTCCCTATTAGCTGTAATTAAAGAACAAACCCTGAGTGATGTCACCCATAGGTGTTTCCAAGAGTGGTTTTAATGCTCAGCTGTGGGAGCTCTGGTTATCCAGGAGCTGGCCAAAATGGGTGGAGTGAACGGAGCCTGGCTGTTGGTTGGAACTTACCTCAGTTACCACTACTAGCTATCTTAGCTGTAGCTTTGATAAAATGCTATGGTGACTAACATTAATTTATATGCTAATGACATGCAGACAGTAAGCAGTTTGACACCTTCTATGCAGCCGTCACTCGAATAGGCCTCGCCCATAATTTTGCGTAATTTGATGGCTTAACGTTATTTTAACTCGGTTACATAAAAAATAAAATGACCCTGTACTGTTGATGAGATGTTCCTCGATTGTGGTCTATGATCAGTTGATTTCCTGTGTATGCTTCAAGTAATGAAAAATGTCAATTGATTTTAATCATAAAAAATGTCTAAAACATGGCATATTGCATGTTTTTTGTGCACAACCTGGGCAACTGCAAAATCTTTAATATGAGTTTCAGCTAAACTTTGAGGGCATTTTTTTGCACAGAACGAGGCTTGTGGAATTTGGCCCCAATTACTTACATTGTCCTCGTTTTCCGGTTGACAAACTTCACAGTCGGTGTTACGAGCAGGAAAATATGATGTCTGTGCTTCTTTTATGCACCTCAATTTTGATTGACAGACTTGAAAAAACCTGTACTATCAAAGGAGCATTGTACTGCGTGATCGTTATGGAACGGTTACTGATTTAAGAAATTTAGCTTATTTTTTTTCTACCAAGCTCTACACATGTTTATTCCTGTTGTAAAGTTGGATATTTTAACATGAAAGTGTGTGAGGATTGACTTAAAAAAATTTTTTTTTTTAAAAATTCTTTTTTCTAATGGTCATTTGGGGAACTGCATGCTGTAGCACTTCTGTGTTGGACTTTTAAGAACTAGATGTTGCCCCTTGGCTGTAATCTATGTGATGTACTTAAAATGGTTGTCACTTACAGTATGTACCATCAGTGGTTAGCAGGGACCAGCTCTTGTTTTTTCCCCCCCTCAAGTTATCCAGATTTTTCTCAGGTTAGCATACAGTGAATTACTGTATAGTGAACTTGGGTTCAACTGCACCCCTTGTGGGTTCTGTTTCTCAACTGCACCCCGTCTTCAAAAAATGCCAAGTACTTTTAAATGTATGACACGATATAGGCAGATAAAGTTATTTTTCAGCTGTGTGTTTGTCAAGACGTGTGTAGTTAATGTGATTAGTTCAGTTGATCGTTGTACATTCTTGACATCTCAGCAAGGAAAACTGCAGCAGCAGATGGACCTCCAGAAGACCCATATCTTCAGACTGACTCAGGGTCTGCAGGAGGCGCTGGACCAAACTGACCTGCTGAAGACTGAGAGAACAGACCTTGAGTACCAGCTGGAAAATATACAGGTATACACAAACACACACACACACACACACACACACACACACACACACACACACACACACACACACACACACACACACACACACTTTTGATCATCATTCAGTTTCATATATTGCCCTCCTATCTCTTGTTACACCATTTACTAACCTTTTTTTTCCTCCTAAGTAACAATGCTGAACAGCTAATCAAAAGCACTTTGAGAGGCATGAATCATTAAAGACTCCTCAGGGATGAATGCAGTATTATTGATTCAGATAGAATGAGATAGACCGAGATGTAGTGGAGCGAAAGCTCTGACTAGATCCTGACTCCCACAATCTGTCTGAGTCCATGCTGTAATTATACTCTCCTACAGACTCTCAATTCACAGAGTAATGATCTGTTGTTCTTGCTGTCCTCTGCAGATATCTCACAAATGCATCACGTTCACACAAAAACTCATTAAAAAAAACAGCGAGACTGCAAGCGCATTTACTGTACTCTGACAGAACCGATGGTTTTTGGGGCTAGAGAGGTGAATTTCCTCTGTTAAAAATCTATACCCATCTTAATATCATCTAAAAGTCCTTATGATAGGTTACTAACATTAAGATGCTACATATATTGTGTAAATGAAAACAATAGACACACTGTTGATCCAAAGAAAATAAATGTTAGTGTTGATGTAATACACTGCCTGGCCAAATCATTGGGCTGCATCAAGCAAAGAAAACAACTAAGGAGATTTGAAATTACTAGAACTGTGTTAAGAAACCTTCGACACGTTATCAAAACCTGGAAGGATAGTGCTGAAGCGGCATCTTTTTGGAAGAAAAACAAGCTATGTTTAATAGTCAAAGTAAGAACATTTCCATACCCACACAGTGTGATGAGAACTCAAAGCATTGGGACTAAACAGCTGTGTGGCCATAAAAAAAAACACTTGTTAGTGAGGCTAATATGAAAAGCATAAAAATTGGACATTGGAGCACTGGAAAGGGGTTGTGTGGTCTGATGCGTTCAGATTAACCCTATTCCAGAGTGATGGGCGGGTCAGGGTAAAAGGATGCACCCATCATTCATGGTTGTCCACCGTACAAGCCTCTGGACTCCAGCCTCTGGAGTCTGGGCTCAACAATGTTATTTGACGACAAAATGAAGTCAGCTGATGACCTGAATGTACTGAATGACCAGGTTATCACATCCCTGGCATATTCCAGGACTCAAATAGTGACGGATTGGTTCTGGGACCCTGAGGGAACATTTTTATGCATGAACTGGCCACCACATTGTGTGCTGTAAAGGTGACTGAATTAAATCTTAGAGTGTCCAACTTTCTTTGGTCAGGCAGTGAATGATCATGTTTGCGATCAGCTTAGCTTGTAAGTTAACTGTTCTTTGTTGTGTTTAAGGGTGCAAAAAGCTCAACATGGTTTTCACTTGGGAGGAAATTGACACTCCGACTCAGACTGACTCATGTTTTAGATGAATATTGGTGAAAAAAAGACATTGTCTGGTCTTTTTATAATGCTCAACTAAACCAATGTGTTCAATGTACAATATTGTGCTTTTCTGCTGAACACTGTTGTAAAGATTGGACATTTGGCTTTCTGTAGCATTCCTGAAGCTCCTGACGTAAATCTGCATGATCGTATGTATTGCTCTGCTGTCACTGGATCAGATAATTGCATGAGTGATCATGTATCTGGGTGATCCTATTAAAGCAGCTCCTGAATGTAGGTAGCTGCCCTATTGTCACAACTGGGTCAGTTTTAGTTGTTGCTCGGTCAAACATTACTATCATATTGAGTCAGTAGGTTTGATATGGTGTTTGGTTGCTGCTTTTCAGGTGAAGAGAAAAGTAAAAGATTTTGATGATGATAATGTCTGAACTGGTGCAGAGATACTGTAGCAATGCACTTTATCTTTACATGTCAGCCTACGAATATGATACACCAGGATTGTACTGCTTATACCTTTAACAACAAGGAGATTAGTATTTTTTATCAAAGGGCGTCTTGCAGATTATCCCATTCATACTGTATTTCGAATAGTAAGCTGTCTCTTCTCGTGTGCAGTTTCAGACTGTGTAGTGACTCAAACTAAGTGGCTTTCAGAAATCTCCCCTGTGCACTTTTCTTCTTCTCCTGTCTAGGCAGTGTACTCTCATGAGAAGGTGAAGATGGAGGGCACGATCTCTCAGCAGACCAAACTCATAGACTTCCTTCAGGCCAAGATGGATCAACCAATCAAGAAAAAGAAGGTTTGAGGGATAGAATGATGAAACACCACTTATTATCAAGCATGATTAATCTTCCCTTACATAGAAAGTTCATAAGATGTAACCTTGGTGTGATTTTAATTTAAAAATATATATATTTTTTGTTCCTTTTTCCATTACCAGCTTTAATGTTGAAGTCATTTATAATTGTTTTGCGCACAGAATTAATTAGTTTTCAGTGACTACCTTATGGGGTAACATGGTGGCTTAGTGGTTAGCACTGCACCTCCAGTGTCCAGGTTCGATTCCCCTCTTTGCATGCTTGGTGGGTTTCTTTTGCGTACTTCAGTTTTCTCCCACAGAAGACCTGCAGATTAGGCTAATTGTCGTTTCCAAATTGTCCGTAGTGGGTGTGTGTGTGTGTGCGCTATGATTGATTGGCACCCAGTCCAGGGTGTACCCCGCCTTGTGCCCTACATTTTCTGGGATAGGCTCCAGGCCCCCCACAGCCCTGTATACAGGATTAAGGGGTATGGACGATGAGTGATGAGACTACTTTATGTCAGGAAATCTTTTCCTCTGGTGTGTAAAAGGAAATTTTCAGGAGCATGATCTGATGGTCTCTGTAGGGTATTTTTGGACGCCGGCGAGAGGACATGGTTGCCGCAGGTAACGGGGCGTCAGCCGTCGCACAGGTTCAGCCAGCAGTGCCTATGCAGTACAGCGACATGAAGGCAGCACTGGAGAAGGAACGCGCCCGGTGCACTGAGCTGGAGGAGGCCCTGCAGAAGATGAGGATAGAGCTGCGCTCCCTGCGAGAGGAGGGTAAGGAGCAAACTCTTACTAGCTGTGGCTACCTATTTAACGTGTCTCTCATTTTGTAGTGCACATCTGTGTACCCAGGGGTTAAAATAGGATTTAGTATGTGTGTGGGGAGGGAGGTGGGACCCAGTGTAGTGGCGCGGTGGTGGAAAATGACTGACCCCGAAATAACTCCCGTATTGATTTGTACTGCGAGCTCCAAGGGACTTGTTTTCTTTGAACAGAAAAAGATGTGTGTTTTGCGTGTGAAGGCAGGGCCATGGGGTGATATTACATTCTGATTGGTTTGCATGAGTATCTCAGTGGTATGAGTGTGAAGGAGCCAGGCTGCAAAACACCCCTGAATGTACCCAAGTGATTTCAGAATACCCATAATACACTGCATTGTTTGGTCCCTGAGCTTGATATAGTAAAATAATTGCATGGAAAATGAATTAGCTAGTGTAATGAACTCGTGTAATGCAGTGTACAAAATCATTTATGTTTTTAGGTCATGCAGTACACCTGATTTGCGTATGCAGGGTGATTAGGGAACCTAATTTTCTATTCTTCTTTTATTCTTTCTCACTAATTTAGCCTCTCTCTCTCTCAACATCTCTCTTTAATGCATTTCTTCTTTGTTTTTTGCCCCCAGACCTGTCCTTTGTATTGAATCCATGTTTGTTTACACAGGAGGATGCATGTACTGTAGCACTGTAATCAGCATTCATTTTTATGTTTTCTATTTTCTGAATAAAGCAACTGAAATAGAAAATATCACATACCTTTTTATTTTAAATAGATTTTTTTAAATATTACATTTCTTAATTGATTTCGGATCTATGTAAACATCTGCCATTTAAATAATTTATTTTTCCCTCCCACACACCCTCCGCCTTTGTGGAAGACAGACCGAATCCCTCTTGGATTCTTTCCATTTATTACTGTATATGTGCTCAATACATAGTGTAGGTTATAACAGCAGTGTTTATAACACCGGCTCTGTCTATTACATTTGCTTCAAAATATCATTTAGTATTCAACCACAGCATTGTGGATTTGGAGGATGGTGTAATATTGCTTTTTGAAGACATTATTTTAAAAATGTATAATTGTAAACCAGATACTATTGTTTTTAAATAAATGTATTTTTATTCAGACCTGTTAGACAAGGAGACGTTTTTAAGAAGAGACCATAAATGTGAAAATGTGAAGAGTGCTCTAACAGTGAAATTTGTTCGGACAGCTTTAGACATGATGGGTAGCATACCAAGCATCTTGTAATATATTTTTTTACGGCATGCTATATTTTATCGTCTGTGTCTCCTAGATTCACCTCCAAATCCCCATTTCATCCCTGTGCCTGTGTGTTTGATTAGAATTTGACTGATCATCTTTGGACTCTTTCCAGCGGCTCACTTCAAGGCCCAGGAGCACGTACCCCCCTCCACCCCGGCCTCGGCCCGTCACCAGCTCCTTATGTCGGCTATCGTTAAGTCTCCCGAACGGCAGCCAAATGCGAGCAGTTTGCTGAACCCAGCCACCTCGGCTCGACGCAAGGAGACGTCCACTCCTGAGGGTGAGCCACAGCGCTTGATCCGGGACAGGAAGTTTTAATTTGGAGTGCTTTGTTTTTTTTTTAATAATCTCAGTAATTTGACATTTTCTGATTTGACTCAACTCACCCCTCTCGACACGCACACCTCCTACTTTGTTCTCTTTCCTCTTTGTGTTTTGTGAGGAACATAAGTTCGTCTTTTCACCTTACCTGTGTGCTCTGTTGCTGTCTTCCCTCTCTTTCTGTGTCTCTGTGAAGCCTGAGACCTTTTTGTCTTCTCTTATCTCTTCTGCTCTTTTCAGAAAAGAGGAGGGTTACATTTGAAAGTAAGTCTCTCACTGGCTTTACCTCCATCTCTCCTGCTTTTTCTCTTGTCTCTCCCTCCTTCCCCCGAAGGCTCTTCCTTGTGAACTCATCTGTCTCCTTGATGAGACACAGTTTGTGGGGTGGATTTATGAAGCTATGCACTGTATAGTAACTCCCTCTCTCTAGGAGTTTTACTCTTAGTATATTAACAGATGAAATTTTAGTCCCTAAATCGCATACAACTAGAGCAACATGTGTGTTATAGCGTGTTGATTTGTTTAGGCAAACGCATTTTCTTTTATAAGTCATGCCAACACAAAACAAATTTTTTTTTTATATCAAATAAATATTAAGGTTGTTTTGTTGAATGTTTTATTGATATTTACATTTGCATTTTAGATTTAGATTACTTGTTGCCACTGTTTAACCTGTGATGTAGCCAGTAATATTTATCTTTGGAGGCTGAGGAAGTACAATAATTAAAATCAATGCGTGATCAATAGAATTAAAAACTATACTGTAAATGCAACACACTCAGGGATACTCCATCAACCAACCTTGCCATGCTAAAATGTTAGTAAGTGTAAAAAAATCTTTCACTATTCAACAGTATCAGGACAATTCCACACAAAAGGCCATACAGTCAGGTCAATACATTTTGGAACAGAGGCAAGGTTTGGCATTTGACCTCTGATCTGTACGCCACCATATTGAATTTGAAATTAAACACTCGAGATGTGAGCAAAGTCAGGACAAGAAGTTTAAATAAATTGTGACCGTAACCATTTAGGAATTAATAGGAAGCTATCTTTTTGCACACACCCCATTCCTGAATAGTTAATGCCACACTTTTGTTAAACCTCCCGAATATAGGCTTGTTTGTTCCAAACATTTACGCACCTGACTGTATTAATGAATGGGAAATTACATCTTCAACTTTACCACATAAAACCTGAATATTATGGATAGCTAGGTATTCTACAGTAGTTTCTTACTCTTAAGTTTAAACGAAGAGGTGTTTTTGTGTTGCTTAATATAACTGAATCATAATGAATCCTTATCACAACTGTTAACCTTTTATGAACATGATTATGACATTTACTAATCAAAGCAGGCTCAAATTTTCTCTAGTGTATTAATTCCTTATATCATTAGCATTAATTGTTTAGATCTCATAGGGGTTTAGTAGTTTGCTGTTGTCTGTGCATAGTGGAGTAAGCCTCTCTGTTTTTTTCCCCCCTTTTTCTTCTCTCTGGTCCAATTGCATCGCACCATTCTTTGAGTCTTTCACCAAGTGCACCTCTTCATGCTCTTTCTCGCAGTTTCTCTCTGCATCGAAGCTCTCGATTGTCTTTGATGTAATAATCGAGAATAGACTCTGTCTTTCCATGAAGCATGCAGTGCCTTGCCACTGGCTTCAAAACGAAATTGCACTTCTTCTTTTTATTTTTTTTTTATTTTATAGCTTTGGCAGTTGTTTTTAACGTGGCTTTTAGGACTTCAATCCTCTCCGATCTCCCTTCCTCTCCTTTTTCTTCCATTCTCTTACTTCCTCCCCCCCCTTTAACTACTTATTTTTACTGGAGTGCACGGATCTCTGCATGTGTAGAGAGCAAGTTCAATCTTTTTGCCGACCTCTTTCCTGTTTAAGTTCTTGCTATACGTCCACTCACCAGCCACTTTATTAGAAACACCTGCTTATTTGTGCAGTTATCCAGTCAGTAAATCATGTGACAGCAATGCAACAGAGGGCCGCATCGAGATTCATTCCTGTCAGCTAAGACCATGAACTTGAGTCTCCTCAAAACAGGATTATTGAAAAATCAGATTTGATGTTTTTTAAAAATTTTTACATGAGTGGAACTTTATATGCTCCTCTTACGTTATTGTCCACCTGCCTCAAGGTTTAGCGTGTTCTGAAATGGTTTTCTTTGTATTACTGTATTATACCAGGCTGTATAACCACTGCTGCCACATGGTTGCCTGATTGGATAATCGCATCAATGAGCAGGAGAGTACATGTGTTGCTAATAAAGTGACTGGCGAGTGTATTATTCATAGGCTTTACAAGCTGAATTGTTTCAGAGCATATTAGCTGCACTTTTAGCGATAGGAAGGTAAAAGGAAGATTTACCTTGAACCAAAGGTGCTTTAGGAAGTACAAAACACAGAAAGCGGTGTCGTTATCTCTTTTATGCATTTGCAGAATATCACTTTTGTCAGCGAATGCATAAAGATGTTAATGTAAGACACGGATTCTCGATGGTTTGGAAGTCGGGCAAAGTACCTGCAATAATGATTTAAATCATTAAGTCTGCATGAATTTCAGTTATTATAGTTCAGAGTTGGGGTAACTCGTGATTAGAGCACTACCATGACATGCTCAGTATCTCATTTCACATGCTCTGGCTAATAGCTAATTCCAATCAGTCGATTCATCGTCAGTCAGAGTTTATGTATTTCCCTCTAGTACAGCATGCACTTTCTTTAGTTTTCACCCCATTTCTTTTTCTCACTGACATTTTCTTTCTCTTCAGAGTACGGGCGGCGTGTGAAGGAGAGGATGCACCATAACATTCCTCACCGCTTTACAGTGGGACTCAACATGAGAGCCGCCAAATGTGCAGTCTGCTTGGACACTGTGCACTTTGGCAGACAGGCTGCGACATGTCTGGGTACACTTTTAACTTTGCACTTACTGTACTTACTAAAAATGTATTCTCACCAAGTGTTACAGATGTTTTGTTTTTTTCCCTGTTAAAATATCAGGAAAGGTTATGATGATGCTAATAAATATGAAGGTACATATTTAGTTGTATATTGTATATAATCGTTCATGACTCTGGTTGGTCATGTGGATTAATTTATTATGATTAGCACAGTTGTTCCAGTTGCATCAAGGGTCGACTCATGTGGTAGACAGTAACTGATATTGTTAAGTTTTTCTGTGAGAAGATATTTAATTAGCATTCTAGTTAGCATAAGTTTCCCTGGAACGTGTCTTCTTTTAAGGGAACGATTGTCTACCACTATAAGGTGATAACATGAGCAACCTTTGGTTCATGCATTCAGCAACGTTAAAAGTTACTACAAATGGATTAAAAGTACATTTCAATATATTCAATACATTACCAATTATAAGTCTTGAAATGAAATGATTGATTATTTTCTTAGAACAACCTTTCAAGTTTTATGCCTTACACAATACTTTGTAAAAAATTTTTTTATCTCAATCTCTATACCTCTGGCCATTCTCTCTCTCTCTCTCTCTCTCTCTCTCTCTCTTACTCTTTCTCAGAATGTCATACTCTTTGCCATCCTAAGTGCTCCCCCTGTCTTCCTGCTACATGTGGTCTGCCTCCTGAGTACGCCACCCACTTCTCTGAGGCTCTGTGCAGGGAAAAGGCCAACTCGCCAGCGCTGCAAGTCAAAGAAGCCTCTGGACACGTACGCCTGGAAGGCTGGATGAAACAGCCCAGGTGGGAGCAACACATACAGTAGGGCCAAGTGAACTGGTAATGATGCAATGTCTAAATTCTATAGTTCAAATGGAAATGTTTGAGCGGTTCTATTTATTTTGTTTTGTTTAAGATAAGATATATCTTTATTCGTCCCACAGTGGGGAAATTTCTTTGTTACAGCAGTGAAGAAAAAAATAATTGTGCTAATAAAACAATAGGGACAATATAGTGTGTAAATACATAAGAAAAAAATAAATAAAATACGATAATTGCACTTCCAGACAAACAAATTTCACTAGTTCCAATTAATTATAATTTAATTATACACAGATGAGCCATAACATTAAACCATTAACATTAAAACAACCTAGGTTTTGGGTTTTCCTTTTGCCATCGGGGTGGCTCCTGGCCCCTCAGCGGATAGCTCTGCAGGGCCTCTAGGGGTGTGCTGTGGTGTCTGGCACTAGGACGTTGGTGGTGTATCCTTCGGGCGAGGCGGGGCTGCATGGATTGGACTTGTTTGGTTGGTGCATCCAGTGAGTGGCTCTATCGGATTGGGATCTGGAGAGTTTGGAGGCTCGGTCTACGGGCTTGGGCCACATGATTCTTTGTGTGCGGTAGTGTTCTGGTGCTTTTCTGTCATGGCCAGAATTTACTTTTTATATAATCGATAATAAATGTAAATTTTTCGTGTTAATGTTGTAGTTGATCGGTGTATATTGTGCAGTTAAATTTAACTTTGTGTCATAGCATCTTAGCAGTGTATGTCCACAATGCACCAATCCAGCTGCGAAGGAGAAAAGACATTAGATATTTTCTTATACAACACACTTGCATAACACACACTGCTGTAAATTAAATTGTTATCTTTAATATCCATCGTGTTCACTCTGCAGGAATGGGAAACGCGGTCAGCAGGGCTGGGAGAGCAAGTATGTAGTTCTGGATGGAACCAAAGTCTCTATCTTCGAGTCAGAGCCAAGAGAAGGTGTGTAACAATGTCGGTGTATGTGTGAATTATGTGTATATGCTGCATTTCATCATGAGTGTACGTGTGCACTCAGTGTGCATACAGTATATGCTAATAAAATAAACACCACAGCAGTGAGCATTAACAGGTGTCCTGCAAGGCAAGCATGTAGTGTCCTGTGTGACTGACTGATTTAAGAACTGTTTGTTACAGATTGTGCTGCAGAATTATAACAATATCAGAATGCAAAGGTGATGAAGAACAAATGTAGAATAAATAGGCGATTAAATGCAGTCAAATAAACAGACAAACAATAATGTAATAGCAGGCTATTAAAACTACAGTTCAAAATAATAGCAGTGTGTTGAAAAAAGTGAGTAAAGCTCCATATCCATATAATAACTTTTAATTTAAATCACA
>JAQMYG010000017.1:8357788-8371552 GCA_030014215.1 Clariallabes teugelsi
CTGACCCTGCGCTCTGACCCCAGTTACGCTGGGATATGCGAAGAAGGAATTTCACTGTGCTGTAATGTATATGTGACCAAATAAAGGCTTAACTTAACTTAAGGAGTGTTATACTTACCCAACCTTTAAGGGTTATTGTTAAAATATACAGTATACATATAGTATATTATTTTAAAATATAAAATAATTGTAATATCTAGAAAAAAAGGAATCGTTTGAGTATTGCTGGTTTGGGTCAACAAAATATGAGGCAAATCAAATTTCTTACCATTCCCTAAAAGAACATTGTTATTAACCCAGTTATAATCAGTTATACATGCTGTCTGGTTAGAGTTATATTTAATTCTAAAGAAAAAAATGATTAAAAAAATTGAATCCTGACTGATTCAATTTCATATTTATTGCATTTGATCATGAACAGCTTTGAAGTGACTTTTATTAATGGTTTCTACAGCACACATGGTGTCAGCTTGCCTAGATGAAATATAGCTTCCTTGAGGGGAAATTAATGTGCTGGCAACAAAATGCATAGTCACTCTGTCACTGACAAAAAAACAAAACATTGCTATCTGGCACACAGTATACTACAATAATGCCAGCTATCGCTCTGTTCCTCCCTCTCAGTCTCCATTCCCGGGCGATGACGAGGAGGAAGTGTTTGACAGCATAGTGAACGATGAAGTGCGTTACCCCAGGTTCCTCTCCCCAGAGTCGGTCTCGATCATTCAGAAGGTAAGTCTGCATCTCCAGCCCCTTCTTTTTCCCAGAGCATCCTTATGCAGGACGGACCTTACAGGACCATGTGAGTGGATTCTGTAAGCAAGTCTAAAATGCAGAGGGTTCTTGCCTTCATCTCAAGAGAATTATATTAGCTGAACGACATGTGGTTAGAAGTGAAACTGTCACACTGACACAGCAACATGTGTATTTTAGGAGTTAATGAAGCTTATCAGGGTGTTCAATTAAAGTGTACACAACTTATTGAAGTTTTTATGGGGGGAGTTGATTGATGTATTATTTAGGTATTAAATTGCTCAGTACAGTTCTTATAGGTTTGTAATACCAGTACCTAGAAATATACAAATTTCTGATTGGCTAGTGATTGGACACTTCTGTAGGGAAATCCTAAATGAGATAAACACAGGCAGCAACAATACCTGCCGCCTCATATCCCTGCCTATAAGGCTGATATTTACTTACATGCTTCATTTAAAACAACATTGTATTTGCAAAGCCATTGACGGTGTCCGATTGTTGTAACGAATGCATAAAATGACATGTTGTAATTGTTGCTCTTATTTACTGCCTAGCGGTTCATTAAATTAGTGAAATCTTCTTTGTCACAGCTGCTGCAGAAAAATCCAGAGAAGCGACTCGGTGCCGGTGAGCAGGACGCTAACGAGGTGAAAAGGCACAGATTCTTTCAGGTGACTTTCCCGCACACTCGTGACACGCCTTCCCTAAACATGATTGATAATGTAATTACACTCAGTTGTTTTGTAACCGCGCAGGGAGTGGACTGGGAGGCCTTGCTAGCCAAGCGAGTGAAACCTCCATTTATGCCGAGCATCAAAGCCCCGGGTGACGTGAGCAACTTTGATGAGGAGTTCACCCGCCTAAAGCCCGTGCTCACTCCTCCGCACACGCCCTTCCTCCTCACAGCCGACCAGCAGGAGATCTTTGCGGATTTCGACTTCTCCTCGCTTCACTGACTGCCTGAGACTCAATGGACGAGCGGAACGTGACTCTCCGAGGCTCTGTCCTAATCCTGCCTGAGCTCTGTGTTTTTTCCTTCTTTCTCTCTACCTATGCAGTTGAACCAAGTGAAGCTGATTCACTGTCACAAAGCTCTGTGCTTTTTTTTTTCTCTGCTACTGGCTACAATGGTGTGTGCTTGAGCTACATCTGATGAAGGAAAGTAGCAGCTGTAACTCGCTGCTGTTCTGCCTCCGAAATGAAAGAGAACCTGTCATCACTGTCAGCTAAGCCTTTTCCCATACTGCAATGCCTTGCTACTGATTGCCTTTGTGTGCGAGTGTTTGTGCTTGTGTGTCTGCTGTTATAGTAGAAAAACTATGCTGTATGTGGTTTTTTTTGTTTTGTTTTGTTTGTTTTTTTTTTTTCCTTCCCCCCCACTGTTTGACTTTTTACCTCCCACAAAGCACTGGTGTCCCTACTGGTTTTGATTCCAGCCGATTCCGATCCACGCCTCACGGCACCTGTTTATTCAGTGCATCGTTGGATGTGGATTCTTCTTGGTTGGTTTGAAAACCTGAGCTCTGGAGCTCTAGAGGCTTGTGCTGTCTGCATACAACTGCAGCTTTGTTCAAATGAAGCCACA
This sequence comes from Clariallabes teugelsi, assembly GCA_030014215.1. Taxonomy (NCBI): domain Eukaryota; kingdom Metazoa; phylum Chordata; class Actinopteri; order Siluriformes; family Clariidae; genus Clariallabes; species Clariallabes teugelsi. The sequence goes on from JAQMYG010000017.1 coordinate 8,360,130, forward strand.
AGTCATTGCTTGTTACGTTTATCCTTTCTCTCACTCATTATAGCTCTGATGCACTGAAGCTGAGTAGAAAATAAAGGTGTTAGTTATGTATGGATGAAAGGATTTATCATTTTTAAAGATTTGCCCCTGAATGAAGCATTGTACGTATAAGCACCAGAGGTCATGAATGACCAAATGCTTGGAGAAAAAAAAAAAAAAAAGGAAATGGACTCTTGACCTCATTTCCTATCCATTGCGTCTGTAGTGCAGGCAGCACATGTTTCTCTACTTATTATTACTTGTAATTGGAGGGACAGTGACCTAGCAGGTAGCGTTGCCTTTACAGAGCTCCAGTGCCGCTGCAGGTGGGTGGATCAGCTGTGATGTATTTAATGGAAGCCTAAGGGCAGTTGTTGAATCCTAAACATCTGTATAACACTAATGAAAAAAAAAATCTGAGGATTAATTATACTGATTTATACATTTTCATTTACAAATTCACTTGACTGAACACTTTCTACTTTTCTTATACATATTTATTAACAGAATTCAACAACTTCTCTAAACGTACACAGGACATCACATCTCTTGTCCGATGACGTCTGTCAGTTAATCCAGTTGTGAACGCAACTGCTTAGTTGAATGAGTCGTGAATTTTAAAGGTGCAATAAGTTGTTTTGCTAACTGACGTTAATTAACTTGATCAATGAATCCAAAGTAACCTACGTACATACGTTTCCAGAACACACTTGAAATAGTCACATGACTGTTGTAACACTCAATGATATTTACAGTATTTAACATTCAATTAAACAAAATTTATATATTGTACCTTTAAGCTAATGAAATTTCATTGTTTCAATCCATTGCTTCAGCATGGTGTGTGCGTGTATGGCTCATTTATAGTCTGTCTGTTTATTTTAAGCATCTAATGTGTTTGTGGCCTCGCAGCTCTCTATCGAGCCCTGTATCATGCTGTAAACATCTTGTAAGTGGATTTGTCTAGATTTGTTACTTTTTTTTTTTTTTTTTTTGCTGGTAAAAATTCTATGATGCAGAGTTCTGAAGTAATAGTTTACTACTGAACAGTGATACTGTGAGCAGAAACACTAAAGTATTTAAATGGGACTTTCCCTTTATACATGCCAAATGAAGGAAAAAAAAAATATATATGTATATCCAAACTTAAAGGAAGGGGATGAATGTATTTTCACAAATAAAATACACTATGTCTAGATTTGTTCAGTTTATTGAATACTGCCACTGCGACTCAGTACATCATTGCATGTCACAAAAAACCTTGCATAAGCAACTTTTAATCAAAGCCGTGATGATATACAGTAAGTATATTGGAATTCAGCACGAATACCGAAACAAACAGTCAAGTGCAAATTCATTTGAATTGACTTTAAAAGGAGAATGACATTATTATGAAAGTTATTGCTTCTTCCTTTTAAGCTTTTAAAACAGCTTTCTATTGCACAGAAGACATTCTAATGGTTTGATCTGTAAAGGAGCGACAGTACTGAATGTATTGCAACGGTTCGACAAACATCGTAACAAAACAGGTTAAAAACTGAAAACAGTCAAAAACTCATACATGCTCTCTCTTTTTAAATTGCTTATTCATAGGTAGTATGAAAAAAAAAAAAACAGGCTGTATTTATACAAAAATAATTAACAGGTTTGTTTTGTAGTATTTTTATATACAGACCCTGTGTGATTGCTAGCCGGATTTTTATAAAGTTTTGTGGTATTGTTAAACATTCTTACAGTCAAAATTAAAAACCATATCTGATTGTCAATTTCTTAAACTCGAACAACAGAAATTGCAACATGTATATAAAAACAAACCAATGACACAAAAATTGCCAAACAAAAGGATCTTAAAGTAACGTCTTATAGGCTCTGAGGTTTGCACGGGGCTACAAGTTCACCCAGAGCAATGCAGGAAGGAGTTGGAGGAGTGTTGGTATTCCTGGATGATTTATAGAGCTCTTATGAGTTATTAAAGAACTGACAAGATTTTAACTGAACCCCAAAAGTCTGTTATATACAATTCTATCTAGTTTTTTATTTTATTTACACCTGTGATTAACAGAAAAGAATTGTTCCCTCACTACCTTGCCTTTAAGTCGATCTGACAGCTTATAACTGGAAATCCATGTCGGAAATGTTGTAGCTTTACTGTTATAAAAACGCTGACCTGCAGACTTTGTCCAAATATGCTAAATAGAAGTCTACTCACAGAAGAAGAAAAAAAAAAGAAAAAAAATCACCATATCAACAAGTTTACATAGTGCATCCCATATACAGGGTAAACTGTTACTATAGAAACGAGCTAGAACAAGTGCATGAAGTGGCGTGAACAGGAATTCACACTGTCTCGTCTGACCAATCAGAATCAAGAGATGCTTTCTGCACCTTTTCTATTAAACAATATTTATGATCAAGGGAAATTTGTGCCTTAATACAACAACATTCAACACACCTGCCTGATAAAACTATTCAAACCTGCACCGAATAACCTGATAGAAAATATGCAGTGTGTGTGTGAACCACTTTAATTTTAATAAGTGCTTTATACAATAAGTGCTTTTTCTACTAAAACATTTATGTTAAGTTAGGGGCTATATATATATATTTTATTTTTTAGTACGCTTTAATTAAACTTTCCACACTGAAGAGTCTTAAAATTATAGAGTAGCATTTTTCCAACCCTGGACTTCCTGCCTTACGTTTTCTTTCACCTGATTATTTAAATCGGATAATTAACATCCTGTAGATATGAACTGTGCAGAACAGAGGCTCGTCCAGGACTAGAATTAAGGAACACCGCTACGGAGGAAACTGATGCTGCTGTAAAAACTTCCACACTTACCCTGTCTCCATCATCATGTTAAGCGATGTTTGTGCTCCTTAGCTTTATTAACCAGATGTTTCTTTGTGCCATAGTAAAACATGACACGAGGTAAGCTTGTAAAGAACTGCAAGTTAAATGAGTAATAAAATGATTTTTTTATCTTTCTATCCCGATCGTTATCGAAAACGAGCGTTTAATATTGTGGCGAAAAAATGATTCGATCTGTGACGCCGCTGAAACATTGTCCGCTTTAAAGATTACGTTTAAAAAGTGCAGCTGCAACGCAATGATAACATTTCCATAGCCATCCAAATCTCTTGATTAAATCAGATTTGCTAGAAATGAGGTTCTACATGGTTCGAACTACAGTTATGTCCATGCATTTAGGAAGAATCACTACAGATCAGGAGGAATAAAAGGAGTGTATTTGGAGTTGTACTTCTAACCAAGGAATAGTGGTGGTATTGACTTTTCTATTGTTCTGTAATTCTCTATAGTGTTACTGTACAATGTGTCAGACGCTTGATCTTCTGCTTTAAGCGGGATCGCAGCCTTGCCTGAAGTAGACTTGCTCCCACACCACCGTGCTCCACACGCAGAAGAAGCTCCAGAGATTGCGCAAGGTACCGCGGTCGAAGGGATTCTCGTCGATACCGCAGTGTTTGAGGTAGGAGATGCGGTGACGGGACATGAACTCCCAGGTGGTGGTGTTCAGAGACACCAGGTAAAGGTGCGAGCCCAGCAGGAGCAGCACGGTCAACGCCAGCAGCGCCACCACCGCGCAGGTCACCAGCAGCACGCTGTTCGATTTCAGCCACACCTGCCACGTCGCGGCGTCGCTGAAGCCCGACCTGAACGTGGAGGAGAAAGTAGGAGGGTGTTCAGCCATGTTAAGTGTGATTCCAAACCACAGGGAGCGAAAATGTTCAGTTTGAAGGGAACTGCAAACGGTGTAGGGAGCGAGTGTTCACTTCACCGGAAAAGGGAATGAAAAAATTCCCATCAGTCATTGCGTCCCGCTGGAGCGTGAACAAAAAAGGAGCCCGAAAAAGAATTTATATATTTTTTATCATTATTATTGAAGATGAAATCTTCTTAAAAGGACACAAAAATTTTAATCCTTAGTGTTAAAAAATATATAAATAAATCTCTGTACATCTTTAATAAATTATTATTATAATTAATCAATCATTTATTTACAATTTATACACGTTTCAATAGTATGTTTTATAATGGTATCAGATTTGTTTCGATAAATATTCAATATTTAATGTCCGTAGTGTGAAATTTTTACAGCAGCAGCGACCGGGATCCGAAGTGTTCATGTTGCCATGGTAACGCACAGAGGAAGTGACGTCTGCGCTGGTGACTTCGCAGGGTGTTCCGAATGGGGGAGGTTTGTCGAGGGAAGTTCCCTTCACCAACATTCTCTGCGTAGGGAGTAGGGAGCACCCTGTGAAGTACACTTCGGAACGGAACGCAGCCCATGTACTGTACAGGATCAGCGGTATACAGAATGAGTGAGACATCTATGTTGTGTTTGCTTTGTTACACACACTCACCAGGCCATGTGTAGCCCCCAGAGCAGCACGACGAACTGCACAGCCAAGTAAAGCACAAACCAGCGATGGTTCCTCTCCCCTACGCAGTTCTCGATCCACGGGCAGTGATGATCATAGCGACGCACGCAGTGCTGACACGTCTGGCAGTGTTTGGATCTCATCGGTTGCTGCGAGAGAAACATGGACGGTGGTAATAAACCATACAGAGGCATACGGTATAGACCAGAACCAGTTAGAAAGGAGAGTGACACACACACACCTGTAACAGGCAATGACCACAGCGGCGCTGACGGAACGGTTTGGATTGTGGAATCATGTCCTGTTGCTCCTCGGTGAGGCCGAGAGTGAACTGCAACAAAGTGTGTATCGAAGTGTTATGAGGGAGAAAACATCAGGGCTCTACAGACTTTTCATACTTAATAAATATTAAAAGATATCACAATATGATCGCGTTTAGTAGCCTATGATAGATATGTACTGTACTGTTCATTTTGTGTATCAGAGTTATGGACAAATCTGCAATTATTTACGGCAATTTAAAAATATCTGGTTCACATCAGATGGCTCCAGAAGGTTCCAGGTTCAAACCCCATTACCACCAAGTTACCACTGTAGGAGCCTCAAGCAAAGCCCTTAACCCCTTAACATTCAGGCGTATAATGAGATTTTAAAAATTTTTTGAAAAAGGAATTCGCTTGAGAAATTGGCATTTGCCAAATGGTGTGAATGTCTGAGTTTTCTTTTATAATAATCCATTCATGGTTGTTTTTCAGTCTCAGCATCAACACCTTCCAGCCAATTAGAACTGAGCATTTATTATAATGAATATATATTGCATATATTCTTGAAGCCAGGCTTCTCTCGCGTAAATCAAAATACCGCAGTGCTGCAACTGGATACTACAGGCTTCCAATCTGACCGTTACAAATGCAATTACAGCTGTGAATAGCAGATTCCAGCCATCAAGCACTGGCCTGAAAAGCAAAAAATGATGCTTCCTGGAATTATAAATGCTAAATCGGTCATGTTCATAAAATGAATGCTAAGAAAAATACGTTTTAAAACGTTATCTTTTTTTTTTTTTTTTAACACATTTTTGCCCCCTTTAACATTTTCATATACATCAAAAAAGACAGGAATGCTTTTTGAGACTTTGAGATATTGCAATAAACATGATGCAGGAAGTATGCAAGTGTGCACCGCTGGTCTTTACGTCTCTTTGTAGAATCTGTTACCATTCGCTTGCGTCTCTTTCTTTTCAGCTGTTTCAGCCAAGTTTCTTAATCAAATATTTTACCAAGCCCTAGTCATGTGACTCGAGTACACCTTTGGGAAACGTTTGAGAATAATTTGCATATAAAAAAAAAACAAAACATGCATTTTTTTGTTGTTGTTGTTTAACGTATTATTTTGTGGGATTGTCACGTTATAATTGAATAAATATTTTATTCTGCGTTTAAACATTCAGCCATTCGAATGAGAATACATTTATTTTTAAACAAATCTCCTGCAGAGGTGTGTTTTAGTGCTGCATGCTCCATAAAAAAAAAAAGTTTCTAGTCATGTGATAAGCATATGAAACAGCTTGGAAATATGACTGCTCTGCAGTAGTGTCGTATAGCAGATCTGGCTGGTTTCTTTGTTTCAGGCTGTTTACATTTCTCCAATTAGCTCCGCGTCTTTTCCTCACAAGGCATGCAGAGATTCACCAGCAGGGGTGGGATCAGTTTGGGGATAACGCTGGTGGCTCATGGTTTTACACCACAGCTTTAGTTTCCTAACACAGATAAAGTAAATGAGCAGTGTTTCTGCAGAGGAGTCAGTGACACTGGTGCAGTCAACATTTTAGGAAGCCCTTCTGACACACAAGCCAGTCTTTTTGTTGAGACACCAAATCAGACCCTGTGTAAAGTCATCTTGTCATACATACATATATTATAGATCAGTAAAGTGTGTTCTATGAAAAAGTCACATCACTCAGTAGCTGCTGTTCATATAATCATAATAAAACCTGAATGTGTATGAAAAGTGTTACCTGGAGGTCGCAGTCATCAGCCAGCACGAACCCAGGATCCATTAGTGACACGGCGAAGTAGAGCAGCACAGAAAGCAGCACGAGGAGCACGAAGAGTACGGGCAGCGTGAGTCGACCTGCCTCTTCCTCTCTTCGGAGATCTGTTTAGAAAAAAAAAATTATTGGATTGATTTAAAATGGATTGATTGATTGATGGATTGAATGTGTTCATGGATGGATGAATGGATTGACTTGATTGATTGGATGGATGGATTTGATTATTGGATGAATGGATTGATTTATGGATTGATTGATTGGATGAATTTAATTGTTTTGATGGATGGATGGATGGATGGATTTGATTGATTGATTGGATGGATGGATGGATGGATGGATGGATTGATGGATTTAATTGATTGGATAAATGGATGGATTGGATGGATAGATGGATGGATGGATGGATTGATTTGATGGATAGATTGGATGGATAGACTGATTGAACTTTAATAAAATTTAAAACTTAAAAAAAAAAAAATTTCATTAAACATTCTGTGTTTATATAAACCTTTACTGACTATTGCAAATGTGTCACTATAAACTATATATAACATGACCCTCCCCATATGTAGCCCTTTTAAAGAATACCATTCTATGCTGTAGCATTAGGATTTTCCTTCACAGGAAGCAAGAGGTCCAAACGTTTTTTGTTCAGCATGAAAACAAAACGCATAAAAGCAGCCTACACAGAAAGAACCCTACCCCCAAACCCCACTCAACACCTCTGGGATGACTTAGACTGCCATCACTGCCTGACTTCATTAATGGCTACATGAGCAAAAATTCCCAAGCAATATTCCAAAATATGAAGGAATGCCTTCCCAGAAGGCATATATGGATTTCATGATAAGTTGTCCACAGACGTTTGACCATATAGTTCATTATTAATATTTTGGCTCATTCTAAGCATAAAATTCATTATACTAATTAGGTAGTGTGTGTGATGCTGGCATGAATGTACTATATGCATGCAAGGATCACACCTGTGCAGTGGGGCTCTAGTCAGATAGGACATGGCAGTAATTTTTAACTGTTCCTACGAGGTGAACTACTGATGTAAATGTGTGTGTAATAAACGTTATTTAAAACTCTAACCACAATGCAGCGCCTGATGCACTCAGACCATAACTGTGGTCACCACAGAGCAGAAAGTGATTATAATTCTGTAGTTTCTATCCTCTGATGGAGGAAGTGCAGGGTGTTTAACAAATCACACATAGCAATAGATAGATTATGTACATAGCAAGTCTCCATGATGAAACTGACAATGATTGTAGGTGTAACTAATAAACTGGCACTCAATGTCTGACAGAGCTGCATTAAGTAGTCATGAATAATTCATCTGAATAGATTGGAAAAACACCAATGTGGGGCCTCATCCAGTTTGGGTGAGTGTATGCCCACTGTAGCCTCAGATTCCTCTTCTTGACTGACAGGAACTGAACTTGCTGAAGGCCACAACAAAGTATCTCATTCCCACACCTCAGTGAATCATGGCCACAGCAAAGTATCTCGTTCCCACACCTTAGTAAATCATGGCCACAGCAAAGTATCTCGTTCCCACACCTTAGTAAATCATGGCGACAGCAAAGTATCTCGTTCCCACAGCCTTAGTAACTAGTGGCCACAGCAAAGTATCTCGTTCCCACAGCCTTAGTAAGTAGTGGGCACAACATAGTATCACGTTCCCACGCCTTAGTAAGTAGTGGCCACAGCAAAGTATCTCGTTCCCACACCTTAGTAAAATCATGACCACAGCATAACATCTCGTTCCCACGCCTTAGTAAGTAGTGGCCACAGCAAAGTATCTCGTTCCCACAGCCTTAGTAAGTAGTGGGCACAACATAGTATCACGTTCCCACGCCTTAGTAAGTAGTGGCCACAGCAAAGTATCTCGTTCCCACACCTTAGTAAAATCATGACCACAACATAACATCTCGTTCCCACGCCTTAGTAAGTAGTGGCCACAGCAAAGTATCTCATTCCCACGCCTTAGTAAGTAGTGGCCACAACAAAGTATCTCAATTCCTACACCTTAGTAAATTATGGCCACAACATAGTATGATGTGGCCATAATTTAATAAGGCATGGGAACGAGATACTATCTCATTTTCACACCTTAGTAAAATCATGACCACAACATAGTATCTCATTCTCACGCCTTAGTAAGTCACGGCCACAATACAGTATCTCGTTCCTACACCTTCGTAAATCATGGAAACAACATAGTAAGTCGTAGTCGTAGTAAGAAGTATCTCGTTCCCATGCCTTAGTAAATCATGGCCACAACAAATTATCTCGTTCCCATGCCTTAGTAAATCATGGCCACAGCACACTATCTCGTTGTTTATTCTTTACACCATTCTGTATAAACTCTAGAGATAGTTACAGTAGGAGTAAAAAATCCAAAAGATCAGTTTCAGTTCAGTTCTTAAACACTCAGACTAAATCCTGTCACTATTCCATGACTAAAGTCACTCGATCCCCTTTTCCTTACTGGTGATGTGATGTTGGATTAAATGATTAGCAGAAACATTGTTGTTTCCATGTGATATAAAGCAGATAAACATACAGATGGACTCACCTGTGTCGTGCAGGAAGAGAATCAGCGTTATAACCCATGTTAGGAAAACATGAGCGGTTCTGACGAGAAATCCTGAGCCGAACACATTTTTAAACATCCTAGCATATTTAGAGGTACATTTTACACACCCAGGGATAACAGTACTTTGTACAAACATTGAAATATCATCACAGGTCCGACATGTAGCGCAGCTCCCAGAGTCTGAACCTGGACTTCCGCTGTTTATGTCACGGCGCAGCTACTGCAGATCAGCTTTCATAAACACTGCGCTAGCTGACTCGCTCACGGTAGACCCGGAAACTCCGCGCTAGGACGCTGTGTGAGACGGATACCCTAATAATTCACTTAATATGTACTAACTTTCTATCATATGATAAATTACAATGCTTTAATTACACATAATCGTGTCTGTATAAAGCTTTTGGCTACTTCCGCTTCACTAGGTTGGTGTTAAAATGAGCGCCTCCTATTGGCCAAAATCTGTCACGTGACCACTTCGTTGGTCCAAAGTAATGTTTAGATTGGCAAAAAAAAAAAAAAAAAAAAAGGTTTTAGTTTGTAAATACAGAAATGCAGGAAATCGTTAACAAATTGATGCATAATAGATCATTTATTAAAGTCTCTTCATCTGAAAGTTTCTTCATCTCTCAAAATTCAGGATTGTAATAATACTTGTAAACATATATGTATAAAAATCTCTTTTTAGAGGGTTTCATACTTCAGTTCCCTTCTTCCAAAGTCATTTGATTAAATATAAAAAGTTCAGAAAAATAATCTGAAATATACATTTAACCGTTGACATTATTGTCATTTAGCAGAAATGGGGATTTCAGGGTCCTGTCTTTGAGCAGCTTCTCCAGATCCTAAAAAACAGAAAGGAGAAAGAGTGTCTGACTGTGTGTCTATATGTGCGTCTAAAAGTTAATATATATATATATATAATATATATATAATAATTATATCAGAAGGAGATAGCTGTATTAATAGCCCTCTTATGGGACCTGATATCCACCAACACTTTATTTGATATCTGTTGTGTAGATCTGTGCTTTCGTTTGGTGAAATTTCAGACTGCGAAATGCATTTCCCATAAGAAATAATGTAAACGTAGATAATCCGTTCCACCTACCCAACAAAATAGTACTAATATTACCACTTTCCAACACTAAAATTATATTTTTGCATATAAAAAGCAATCAAAATATTTGGAAAAGACAATTAAATTAAGTAAAATCTCAAATAAAAAGATGTTAAATTAAGGCTAAGTGAGATTTATGATTCCTCTTGGCATCAAATGCTTAAAAAACAATGGTTCTGCATTTTTACTCTTGCAAGACTTAAAATCTCTCCAAATAATGAGGGGAATCCCAGTGACGCAAAGAGGCCAGCTGACCTCATGTTTAAAGTGAGCCATAAATACACCAGGAGGCCAAACGCTCCATTGATGTTTATATGCATACGACTGGTCGCCATTTTCTTTCTAGCGATGCATAAGACTGTGAATCCTTCCGTCTCTTTGTGAATACATTAAAATTGGATCTCTCACCATTGGGACAGATTGACTTATAAAGCTGGTGAGGCCCATACAATACTCCCCCCGCACACACTCACACAGTATACACTCACACAGTATACAGGACCTGGGACTACACATCCAATTCCATCCAGAGGTACACCTTGGATGGCGTGCCAATCCATCACAAGGCACACACACACACACACACACACACACACACACACACACACACACACACACACACTACCCATGCAAACTCCATGCACAATTGAACCCGGACCCTGGGAGGTGCAAGGCGAAAGTGCTAACCACTAAGCCACCGTGCTGACAATTTTTGTAACAATTTAACGATAATTGATCAGGTCGAATTTAACGCTAGTTCTCAGGCCAGGGTTTTCAGGTTTTGGTAATCTCAAAAACCAGACAAAAAGACTTGCAACAAGAACAAAGAATTTAGGATATGTACAGTGCATCCAGAAAGTATTCACAGTACATCACTTTTTCCACATTTTGTTATGTCATAGCCTTATTCTAAAATGGATTTTTTTTTAAAAATTTCCTCAGAATTCTACACACAACACCCCATAATGACAACGTGGAAAAAAAGTTTACTTGAGATTTTTACAAATTTATTAAAAATGAAAAAAAAATGAGAGTATGCAGCAATCCAGCAATCAGGCCTATATGGTAAAGTGGCCAGAGAGTCTCATCAGACCTGAGAATTTTGTTTCTCATGGTCTCACGAGTCCTTCAGGTGCCTTTTGGCAAACTCCATGTGCCTTTTACTAAGGAGTGGCTTCCGTCTGGCCACTCGACCATATAGGCCTGATTGGTGGATTGCTGCAGAG
>JAQMYG010000017.1:8383881-8401644 GCA_030014215.1 Clariallabes teugelsi
TACTAAGACATGGAGATTCTATACTGGAGTTTTAAGATTGCCCACAGTGTGTGAGTGGGAGGGTGAGTGTGTGTGTGTGTGTGTGCCCTTTGATGGACTGGAACACCATCCAGCTTGTATCCTGTGTCATGCCCCTAATCCCCTGGGATAGGCTTCAGACATCCCGTGACCTGATACAGGATAAATATTTTGCACAATTACAACCTGTGTAAATGTACAGTATATGTTAAAGAATAGCAGAAGCACCATTTTACTCACTCATAAGCATGCGGAAAAAAAAGTGCATGGCCTGGATGGGACTGTAACAGGAGACGTGTGAATAGTTGTTGGACACTTCATGTGTGCGTCACTACAAGGCTGAGGGCACAGGACCTTTTTTGAAATTGCTTGTGCTGTATTGGACTAAGGGAGGGTGGGTGATGGCGGTGGATATAAGGTCCAATTTGGAAAATGCTGTCCCTGGTCTATAATTTGTTGTCTTGGCTGCCAACTGCCAATCATTCTCATGGCTCCATATCAAAAGTGCAATATTATTAATGAGGTTACAAAAAATATTTGATTTGTAACCGCTCAGTCCTTTGATATTCAAGAAACAATCCACAATCATTGCTTTGAAATAAGAATATCTTTATTGAACTTTGTTCTTATATAAACATAAATAGACTTATTCTACATTCATTCACTTTAGGCATTCTGTCAGGGACATCACACACTCCAGTACACATTTGCATTGATTACAACATTTCAGCTCAGTGCCATTTGAGCCTTGGGGTACAGATATTAACATACAGTCTCGAAGGAGAATTGCATTTCTGATTACAAGCTTAGACATGTACAATCAGACTTCTTTTAATGCACATCTGAAGGTTTTCTCTACATGTAAACAGTAAACACCTCTAGCCTAATTACGTTATTTATAATAATGTGACCAGAGGTTCTCATTCTCAGACACCCCATGTGTTTAAAAGCAGCATTCTAGTATATTTTCCAGTTTTAATTAATTTTTTTGAAAAAGCAGTACAGTACATATAATAAAAGGCTACCGGACGCTGGCTGCTGAAATTAAGGCGCTACGTAGCATACACATCAGGCAGTGTGGTCTTGTACATTTGAGTAATATTGAAGTACACCATCAATCTGCATCTCTCAATCAAGCAATCACATCTAGCATACAGGCTGCCTCGGATTAGAGACAAGTGCAAAATGCAACAGTAGAAGCAGAGGCATAGACTATCTTGCTTCATCAGTTGTACACAGCGCACACACATGCATAGAAATAATATTAAGAATTTAAAAGCGGGGGAAAATACTGCTTCAGTTTAGTCCACTTACTAAGACAGGTGCAGAATTCAAATCTTTTTTTTTCTTTCCTCCTCCCTTTTCCTTCTTTTTTTTATTTTGGGAATCTGCAACTAGTTTTGCTGTGCAATTTTTAAAAAAAGGTTGAGACACGCAAATTGGTCTAACCTTTGAAATTACAGCGTGAATGTGGTATGGTGTTTAACAGAAGTTACTGCGTAACCGCCTTCTGCACCTTATAATCCTCCACTAGGATCTGTATGCCAATTAGAAACCACTTTTAATTCATCTGATGTTCTAGAAAATGCACAAATATGATCAAATATGAAGTTTGATGATTTCGATCTTAGTATCACTATATTAGGAAACTTGCTGTTTGAAGAATTGATAGTCTTAGCAGCACAGAATCTGAATCTAATACAAGTAAATAGCCTGTAGTTGTGGTTTAAAAAAAAAAAAAGAAAAAAAAAAAAGAAAAAGAAAAAGCCATCATCTGTAGTGACTTGTCATTCACCAAGAAGGCAACTTAGTTTGGGGAACACTGGGTTTTTGTTTTTTTGCTGTAAGATACCGGGGGCAACTGAACTCGGCTCAAATTCGAAACATGTCTGGACAGAATTCTAATCTAAAATACAAATACAGGCATATTAAATCTATAGAATGTTTAAGGAGCAAGGGGTGGAAAATAAAGTCTTTTCTGGAGTTACTATATCATGATAAAGCTGTGTTGTCTAACACATCCGGGACAGACAGATCCTTCTGAAACATTTGATTCATCCATTTTCCCCCCCTACATACAAATACTCTTTCAGTCCTTCTTGCTCTCATTCCAGTATTTACTCTAAAGAGTCAAGTGTGTATCCCATAGATAACCCTAAAGTTCCTGAGGTTTTTTTTCCTTTCCAAAGTCAGTTCTGTTCTCAAAACACAATACAAGGACGAAGACATGCTTGCGCGCTAACACTGCCGTGAGAATAAAATGTAAAAGGCAAGACATTACACATAAGGTGCAAAACAGCAACTTGATTCTGAACTGATTGATTTTAAACTTAAGTGAGAAAATTCATGAACAAATTTTTAAACCATGTTCCTCTTACAGGAACTATAGCTTTTCCATCAAAAGGTCACTCAAGACTTTTCTTAACCTAAATCAGCTCATCATCCAGATTGGTGAAGGTGATTAGTAACGGACATAAAGTACCCAATTACCAAGTGTGATAATGAACGCAAACACAAAAAGTCTTTGTACCAACCACATTTAAGTATTAAATCTGCTGCGCACACACTAACTTATTTCTTATAATAAAATAAATAGGATGTTTACATCATTTATAACATTAACACATGGAAGAAAAAAAAACCCATGATGGATTATGAAATAATTCTTCAAAAATTCACGTGTGTGATTTTTACATCAGCTACATAGACTGCTGATTGTTCTTGAAGGAACCTGGTGGGTCTGCACAGGATAACACCTAAACTATATTAATAAATTAAGTAAGACAACAACGATGATGAATGTAGTGCTTAAATATATGAAATGGAGGGTAGGACTTGGTGCGCTGGTTTTAAGCTCTTGGCTATTCAACACTGCCACCTACTGGATTAAAAGAGCACAAACGAGCAGCTAAAGACTCCTCTTTATCCCTTTAAGACACCATGAACAGTGGTGCATCTTCTTGGTCCCAAGTCAAAACAGGTTAGGACATCTAGAGGAGACGGATTCTGAGGTGTAAAAACACATCTAACCCATCCACGTCCTGGGCTCTTAGTGTTCTTTGGTCCTACCCTCCTTGGCCCTGCTGGCATTCACAGAATGAGAACATCGACTCAAACCTCAGGTATTGCCACCCAAGATTGCCTTGTCCCTTTCTCTCCTCAGTGCCAGGTACATTTCGCATCCCGACAAAATTTCAAAAGGGAAAAAATAATAATAAATAAAAAAATTTAATAAAAGGTCTTTCATCGGGATTGGACACCTAGTGTGATTTTTAGATGCTCGTATACCACGTAGCTGATGCTGACTGCAGGGATGACCTTCATGAAATTGGGTGCGAGGCCTCTGTAGAGCCCCATCGCACCTTCCGTCCGCACGATATGTCTGAACAAACTGCTCATTGTCATCTGAGGCGATCCGTCCAATGTAGCTGCTGAATAGAGACAGACACAGAGACTTTAGTGAAAGGTTGCGGCGAATCATTCTAAACTAGGCTTTAACACTCGGCCGGTCAAAATGTGGCATTTTGTCGGTGTGTGTTTTAGTATTATAATCATCTGTGCTCTTGCAGACACTGTGTGGGGGTGAATAAACTGCTTACACTCTTGAGCAGAATCAGTTTATTTGAAAATCAATTTACTCTCTTGCTTTTTAAAGTTCACATATCCAGATATGGTGATGGTGTGACATGACCCATGGCGATCGATGGAGCCAATTGATTGACGTCTGTTGACAGTAGACATGACGCAAACTAGTCAAGGTAAACAGTCCCCGTAGTGAAAGCAATGTCTGGGTGAGTGAGTGTGTGAAAGGATTCGCTCGGTTCTACGTCACTGGGAGCGAAAACAACATGCGTGGAGAATTGAATTTTCGATACAAGGAAAATACTACGCGATGCTAATGGTGTACAACATACTTTTGTTTACGGTTATTCCATCGATAGGATTCAAGAGACTTACCTTGAGCCTGCATGCGCGTCCTAACCAGGGCTAACGGGTAACTGGCTAACTGTCCGCAAGTGCTGGACATGGTGCCGCAGGCCAGCAGGACGAACACGCCAGGGTCCGCGCTGTTTGTGGCATACATCTGTAGCCACGAGTTCTTTAGAGTCTGTATGAAAGAAAGCATTGAGAAAGGAACATACTGTAAGTCTGGAAATAAGACAAATGTCTTGCCTCCTAAACACTAAGCATAAACTTTGCAATTAATATTTACAGTTCGTTGTTCAATATTTAGTAGTGTTTATTTTATAAAATCACACAGTTCCATGAATTTAATTGCATCACCACAAACATTTAAATGATATTTTATACTCCAGCATGCTTGAACACCACAAGAAATTAAACTGAAATTGAGAATAATGGAGACGGATAGAAATTGCTGTTAGAGCAAATAGATTTCTTTCTTGGTTTCTTGTATAATATGCTCGATATTAAAGCACGTAAACTAACTGTGCAGAAGCAGGAAGAAACGTTACCTCATAGACAGCCAGGTCTATTCCAGCGTAGGGGATGATGCCGAGCATGTTGGGGATGTAACCCTTGTAAAACGCAGCTAATCCCTCCTTCTGAAATATGCGTTTGGCGCAGCCCATGATGCCGGAGTACTGACCAGTCTTTCCAAGAGCGAGACGAGTCTTCAAAACCTTTAAGAAACATAAGAGTCTTGATTTAGACCTTTTCCAGAAAGTTGAGGAATTACAGCTACTTTAGCACGCTTTGGTAATGAAGAAGGTGTTTCAAATCATTTAAACAGATTCTCTAGCACACTTTGCACTATTCTCTCACCTCCATTGGGTAGATGCTGCTCTGCGCAATGGCACCAGCCAGAGATCCTGCGACCAGCCTCTCCAGAATTCCCAGTGTCTCCTGATTGCTTCCGATCAGTCTTTTTATCTGACAGGGATAAAAGCAAACAAAATTAATGAATGATCTGAACCGATGTTAGAGCCTTCTGCTCAACCTTATTATGTGGAGGTTAATGAGGTTTTCCATGCCCTTACTTGCTCATAGGCCATGAACTTGATAGCGGATTCGGGTGCGATCTTTAAGACGTTCATGCCATTTCCTCGCCAGAGAGACCGTAGACCCCCTTCTCGGATCATCTGGGAGAAACCGCTAGCGATGCACATGGTGTTCACACGAGAGGAGTGCACCTAAAAATGTCAGAGAGGGAGTGAAATCAGTGAGTCTATTTGTTTTTAGATACATTTGTGTTTAATAGGATTTTTAAAAAATCTATTTTGCTCCCTCAGCCAAAGATCTGAGACACGAGAGTGCTTTGTCAAAGGACAAAATAAGTAGTTAAACCTGTAGTATCATCCAAAGTCCAGCTTTCACTGTTAAGCTGAATTGTAAAATGCATTACACAGGTCATTCATCTGTGAATGACG
Organism: Clariallabes teugelsi; assembly: GCA_030014215.1. Lineage (NCBI taxonomy): Eukaryota > Metazoa > Chordata > Actinopteri > Siluriformes > Clariidae > Clariallabes > Clariallabes teugelsi. The sequence goes on from JAQMYG010000017.1 coordinate 8,389,290, forward strand.
CAGGGTTGTTTGATTAACCAGAGACAGTCATTATAACCTTTGAACATACTCGTGCCCTTCTGTCCTATTTCTACAGAGGAACAGCACATGAATTCTGGCTCACCTTTTCCCTATTTAGGTCACACACACCCCTTATACAATTCTTTCTAAATCCCTTAATTACATTCTACAATTTTTATCTACATCTCAGTAATCTATGTGACGTTAAGTAACAAAGTTGAGTAACGTCAAACTGTTTTCTATGCATTTTTGTTTTTAAAGAAACTCTAAACCTTTTTTTTATTGAATACTTTTGTATACTCGAGTGAGTAATCAAATTTACTAATAACTATAAGAATATAAAAATAAAAAAGGACCAACTTGTGTGAAAGTATAAAAATAGTCAGCTTTTTTTCTTTTAAAATAAATCCAGAAAATTCAAGTACATTATGTTCTAAAAGGGATGCGTGTGTGTGTGTGTACCAGAGGGGCAAGTCCCTTTTGCATATTCATATTTGCATACCAGGGACACAAAAGTTCCTTCAAGTTTTCTTTAACTTTACTTGGAACACAAACATTTTTGCCACCCCTGCTGTGCAAGGCAAAACTTATCTGATTTGTACTGTAGCTCTCCCACCAGTGTTTTACCTGCATAAGAACTTTGAGTCGATCCAGTGGAGCCGTGCAGGTACGAGACACGGCGCCAGCCCCGCCCCCCGCCACAAGGTGCCTCCACCACATCCCTGTTTTCTTCTCCTCTGCGGTGAACTCGTCTGGCACCATCAAACTCTCCCCTACATCAAATATCTGCAAAGACAGGTGAGCAGATAAGTCAGCCACATAGCAAAACCTAAATTATACATGCAAGCAGCTTTCTCTACTGTAGTTCTTCTTAATCATTTCTATAGTAACAGCTCATACATAAGGACTTGTATGATGCATGCGTCATATCTAATAATTATTACATTGTCTTGCTGTTTAACTTTTAAATGCTGATAAAGTGAATTAATCTGTTAGGAGACATTTATTTAATATCTATATCTATATAGATGGAGTCTCCAGTATCTGCACTTTATAAAATGATGCAAGTTTTCAATTCACGGTAAGGAAAAAAAAAGAAAAAAGAAACAGTGAGCCTAGTGAGAGATTGACTATTCATATACACTTTAACACAACTGATAGCGAGCCCAATTGTTTTGTGAACATATTACAGCATTAAATGAAATTAAAAACACATTTTATAAATTAATTGCTGGCAGATTACTCCAGTGTAGGAAGAATAAACACACCACTCCGGTAGCACATGCTTCCATGTTTTATTCCTTACTCAAAGATTTTATACAAGCAAATGAGAACTAGGACCTAGAGTCTGTTTCTAAGTGATAATGACATGCCGGCTTTATCAGAGGAAGATGTGTGCCCAATTATCTGACACGCACATACCATCAGCTTTTAATTTCATCAGCACTAAAGAACATTTAATAAGCTACTTTTGGTCACAAATCCCAGTATTCATTATATTTATGTACTATACAAGTGATATACATTTTTTAAATGTATTTTAATTCTCAGTAAATGTTATGTTGCATAAACCTTCATTTTGCATGGAAACATGTCTTTTGTGTTGAAGTAAATGATCTGTCTGAGAAAGTCTGCTCAAATTAACTGAAGCTAGAACAATAGTCTGTGTTTAAATGAAAAGAAAATTAAAAGAAAAATGACCAAATTGAGCTTACTGTTGAATGCTTCCAATACAGGATGATCTCAGGGATGTTGTCTGCAGGGTGAAGCAGGTGGTAGTCCCGCCATTCGTTCCAGTCAATGGTCATTGTCCCATTCTTGTCCATGCTGTTTGAGGGGGAGGACAAAATAAAGAAAGGATTGAAACGAAACATCTACTTCCTGTTCCTGCTAACAAGTCAGACAATGCACCGTCTTCCTGAATCCGTGACATCTTACTCATAGCCATGTGGATGGAAAACGAGTTATTAAACATGCACTGAAATTTGAAATTCAAAATCCTTTTCTGAGCTTATCTTCATAGCGCAAAAGCATTTTTACGTGCTTCATTCAAAAAAACAATTATTCAGCATTAAGCGTGTTACTTTATCCTCATACCAGCATCAGATCAGCAAATAAAATAAGCTTGTCTAAAAACAAAGAGCAAAGATAATGTGAACGATGTGGCAAGCCAGGCAGAGAGAAAAGGGACAAAGACGGAGAGAGGACAGTTTACTTACTAAATTATGGGAGCAAAGACATGGCCCCTCCTAATTCTGAGAAGACATGGCAAAGAGGCGGAGCAGAAAGACAGTGTGTGAGGTGTGAGACAAGAGAGGAACAGGGATGCAGCGGGACGAGGGAGGAAGACAGATGCACAAAACACAAATGTACGCATAAAGAAAGTTGCCGATCTTTACAGATTTCCCTGAACATACACGGATACCAAATGTTATAGGTGAACGTTACTACTATTGTTAGTCACTAATGCTTTAGTGTTGTTAAACAAAACCGAAACCCTGAGAAACACCCAGTTCATCTAAGACAAGAAATGGTGAACACACCTCCTGAGGATTTTCTCAGCCTGCTGCTCGGAGATGTGGACTCCCAGGTCTCTGAGGGATTGCATGATCTCTTGCGAATCAATGCGACCTAAAAAAGAAAAAAAAGGGGGTAAAAAAACAAACAAAAAACAAAAAAAAACAATGAGAATCCCGGCAATTTTTTTTTTATTTAAATAAAACTATTTTTTTCCCCCCTGCACAGAATTCGAACACAGGTTGAGCAAACAATCCTCACCGTCATTCTTCTTGTCCAAACTTTTAAAGACCAGTCGTAGCTTCTTCTCGTGGTCCCTCAGGTAATGCACGAACTCCTCAAAGTCCAGCTGGCCATCCAGGTCCTTATCTCCAGCTTTCACAATTTTCTGAAATGACACAACATGCACAATAAGGCAATTGGATCAAAGGTGAGGAAAACATCCCGTGGAACACACAGGATTCTGACGGTCACAGAGATGATGGATTTTGGAGAGCTGCTGCCATATGGGATCTGTTTGGCCAAGGCTGCTTTGAAAGGTCTGCACCCCATCACAGCCATTAAGACTGTTTGTACCCAGTGCAATCCAAAGTTCATTTAGCGGAAGAGACTCAGTCTTTTAGGAGCTGAGTGCTTCAGAGGGGTTCTGGTTTTGAGTCATTGAGTTTAAAGAGCTTGTGGAATAAACACAACCGGAGATGGAGAATTATTAATGTTTAACTTCACGTTTCACCAGGTGAATGACATCATTATGCTTATATACATATTTATTCAGATCTTACTTGGAATGTGCTATTGTTCCAAGAATGTAAATGGTTCAACTATTTAATGTGGACCTCTATCAATTCACCTTCCTGAGACGGCAACCTTGATGCAGGCATTCCAAGAATTTACAGATCTCCTTTTATACCTGAACTTTATCTTTTTTTTATTTTGTGTTGAGCTGGGATTTATACGGCAGATTCCTTGATCAGCACTTTCACAGACCTGTTATCAGCCGTGTTCACATTGTGTTCCGTGTGTCCTGTGAAACATTGTGCAATTAATGAACCAATGATCCCTAAGAGCTAAAGGCACTCGGCATTCGGCAGAAATACTCTTCTTTGAAGTATTAACTTTTTTTTCATATGAATGTAGACCCGCTAAGCTTGAAGATGAATAATGAACAGTCTTGAAAATGGGGCTTGGTGTAATAGTAAAAATGAAGTAAACAACTAATGCAACTGTACATTTTACATAACATAGACTGTGAAGTGGTTCCACATGGGTGACATTTCTTTACCGATGCTCAAACCATTCATCAATTTACAATTCAACTGCAAGCAAACAAAACAAAATCTCAGTCATTACCGTTAAAAATTATTTGCCTAAAGTCTTAGATATGACACGTTGTTATAAACCTACAGAAAGCAAGCCTGCAGAGTCAAGATGAGGGCTTGGTCCAAAAGGTTATAGATGTAAGAGATGGTGAAGTGAGCAGGGCTTACAGGGTATGTCAGTCAATACCAGCAAATTAATACCATCTCTGCAACTGTAAACATAAACTAGTTTTCACATGCTATTGCAGTAACACTAAGCTATAAGCAGGAGAAAGCTACAGACTACCACATGTTATATCATTTAAGACCTTCAGACTAGTGCTGCCAAATTAAGCTCCTGGATCACATTAACACTCTTACATTCTGAACATACAAGACCAGAGCTGAACACTACTAGGTTTCATACTACAGGGTGTCCCAAAAGTCTCTGCACATAGTAAAACGCAACTATTTCAAAAACAAAACCCTCTACCCATATAATTGACATTTCTATGTAAACTCACACGCAGGGCTTTTTTTCCCCTCAGATTGAACTTGTGTAATCACATCTCGTGATATGCGTGCATTATGCAAGTTAACTTTTGTGAATCGATTCCTTTAGATGATCTTTGTGCTGTATATCTTTTTCTGGCACGCCACATCATGGTATTACTAAATATGCTTTTCTTTTGTCAGAGGCACTCAACTTCTACCTTTAGTATATAATATACTAAATATAAACATTTAATATTTATATGAATAAATATGAAACATTTTGCTAAAAATTTTTTTACATCCCCTATGTTGAGTGTTTCGGGACACTCTGTACTCATCTGCCGATGTTGATGAGGCACATCAAGTCCAGGTTGGACAGTGCCCTAACACACAAGTGGGTCAAGGTGACGTCAAGATCAAGGTACAGACAAGAATACAAGAAGAAGAAAAAAGTCTTCTGAACAAACTGTGCTGATCTCTTAATTACATGGTGTTACAATAAGCAGGAGTGTAAGGATTTATGTGAAAATGCTTCAGCAGATAAGCTCCAGTAACAGAATTAGAAGAAATTGGGACTCATGACACAGCTTTTTTAAAATTTATTTTTAAAAAATAGCTTCCTATGTCTGTGCATCAATTAATTTCTATCCATGTTCACTAATCACTTTGAGAGTGTACCTGTAAATGTTTTACCATAAGTATTTCACAGGTCCTGACATTGTGTGCGAATGAGAAATAAACATGACAACGGCAAGAAAAATAGTAAGGATCAGGACATATTTATAACAACCATTAGCATGGAAATGTTCACTTGCTCACTCATTGTCTATACTGTATTCAGTGTCACAGGGACCTGGAGCCCATGTCAGGAGACATAGAGCATGAGGGGTATGTCCTGGGTACACCCTGGACAGGGTGCCAATGCATTGCAGGGCACACACACATACATACAGTACTCACATGCTCATTCACACACTAAGGGCGATTTCGGAACATGTCCCAAAGAGAACTAATCTGTATGTCTTTAGACTGTGGGAGGATACAGAGTACGCAAAGAAAAACCCACCAAGAAGAAAAAAAAGAAAGAAAGAACCAGGATCCTAGATTAATGCTGTTAATCCAAAGGATCCTGATGTGACTGTAATCTGATTTGGTACAAGAATAGAGTTGATCTACGCTCATGACTGAACACAGGTAATCTGGATTATCCTAAATGCCATCATCATCACCACCAAGTGGAATAAGTGAGAGAGTCTATAAGCATCACAGAGACACAGAGGAGGATTTAGAAAAGGGAAAAAAACATGTAAAAACTCAAACAATCAGAAAGTTTAGTACATTCTAGGTACAGTATGTGAAAAGTAAAATCCAAGGAGGAGGTTTAGAAATTGAAGTTTGAATGAGTTTACCTGTCTCCACTTCCGGTATGTGTTAAACTCCTGAGACGGAAGAACCAAACTCAGCTTGAACAGAGGATTCAGCGCCGCCGGTAAACTGTTCGACTCGAAATATTCACATTCAGTCGGGATCGAATCGGTCACAGGCACGTACAAACTAAGGCACAACATTTCCGGTAAAAATAAAATAATAATAATACTAATAAATAAATAAATAACCGATTAAATAGACGTTAATAATAAATAAGTTCAGAACCGCTCCGCGGAACTGCGCGTGAAACAGAAAACCGGCGCGCGCACCGCCCTATTTAAAGCAGCGTCATAACCCCGCCCCCCGACGCGTGGGGAAACCCTGACGATTGGCTTACAGCGTAAACCATCCTCTCATTACGTACTCGTTGGCGGACGTCGCTCACGCGCGTGCTCTCATTACGTCGAGGGCGCTCAATGGCTGCTTCAATTTCAAGGCGTTCCCTCCCGGTGTCGGATTTCACACGTTTTACGGGAAGAATGATGTCAAGCTCGTGCTAGAACAGTTTGGCCTTTTTTGTACCAAAAAAAAAGTACAAAAAAAAACATTCCCACGCACATATTTATATCGCAACATATTAAGAAGGAAGAAGCTACTGATATTCACTGCTCTTATTAACACAAACATTATTAATTAAAATCAATTAATCAATCACACTAAATAGCTAATTAACAGTATTAATACTACAAACTATAATCTATACTAATATTCCCACTAATAAGTATTTATGATTTTTTTATTACAAATATTCATCTTCAGTACAGGATTGTGGCCACTACTAGGATAGTAGGACTAGCACTACTGGGTGGGCTGGGAATACGACCTTTAAGTGACCCCACTCCGAAGCATGGCATGGCCCCCTCCAAGAAGGGGAAAAAAAAAACATTTAGGGGTTATAATCAATTTTAATGCGGATAATTCACACAGACAGATGTGTTTTTGGTTGTGGAAGGAAACCAGAGAGCCTGGACCAAGCCTACATGGACAGGGAGAGAACATGCAAAACTTCACACTCAGAGTGTGCAACTTTAAGTAAAATAAAAATCTGTAATAAAAGTCTTTATCTTTTATTACAGCACACACTGTGGTGGTCAGTTGATGATGTGAAAATGATTCCTTATACACCCACACACTCTCAATCGGAGTCCTGGAATATGCCTGTGCCATCAGGGGGGAAAAAAAAAACTCCATACATCTGATACTCTGGTCATTCAGTATAGTCAGGTCATCAGCTGACTTCATTTTATTGCCATTTAAAATTAATGAGCCTAGACCTGACCAATTGAAGCTACCCCAGATCATAACACTATCTCCAGAGGCTTGTACAGTGGGCACTAATGCATGATGGGTGCATCACTTCATGCGCTTATCTTCTTACCCTGATGCACATATTGCTTTGGAATAGGGTCAATCTGGACTCATCAGACCACATCACCGTTTTTTCTATTGCTCCAAAGTCTAATCTTGTTGCTTCTTATCAGATTCAAGCTTTTTTTTTTACTGATTAGTCTAAGAAGTGTTTATTTTCTGGCCACAGAGCTGTTTAGTCTCAAGGCTGAGTTCTCATCACATTGTGGGCATATGGAAATACTCTTTCACTATTTTTTTATTTATTTTTTTTACACCATGCAACTTTTGTAAGTGTTTTAGTGATCTCCACTGATGATTTTTTTTCCTGACCACATTTCTTCCATCAGCATGGTCCTTACAGATTTTGATAATGTGTTAAAGGGCTGTTATGACAAAATCAAATACATTAGCAATGATAAAGCAAAGCTCTATATACACATGCTGCAGCTCGTCACGCCAAACTGATCAAGCCTCACCCAGAGTCATGTTCTGAGAAGTGTCCTTTATGTTCTACGAAAGATCCAGACACACCTCACCTGAAATTCTTGTTTGTATAATTTAAGACCCTAGGCAGCAAGTTGACCTTTCTCCTTGTATCACTTGGTTGGACACATCACCATAAACATTATATATTTATAATGGTGGCATTAATCTCTCCATAGACTCTAGATGCAGACAGATAACCTTCATCGCAGCCCAACATGAAATACACCCTCATTTATCTTTTAATCTTTTGTTTGCTGAATATGAACAAAATCTTTTTGAAACTTTTTTGTTTCTGTAATGTAATGAAGTAACCCTGATACTGTGCTATTTTAATCTCAGCTCATTCAGAAGAAAAATGAAAACAATGAATGAGTGAGTAATATTTACAGTGACAAGCAGATGTTGACAGAAAACAGGCTGCAAACTTGTACTTTTGTTGTACTTTTGCTGATCTACATGATGATAAAAAGCACGACTAGGTAATAATGCTACTTGTTTTAGATGTACAGTAAAGGTTAGTATAAAAGTAAGATTTCTTTATTGAAAACTGAAATTAGGTAAATGAATTTGACTTTTTTTTCTGGGAAAGGTACGGGCAGCGTAACACGATCCACTTTTATGCAATATGTTACACGGCAGTATCTGCACTGGACGTTTAGCGCTTGAGAATGTGAGAATATGTTACATAATATGTACTGTAGTAGGGATGAGAATGAGATTGCTCAGTCTTAAACTGATTATAGTGATCATTGCAGCCTCCATTTATCATCTTCACTCCATTCTTGTTTCTCCTACAACAGTGTGAAATGTTCACACCTTGCTTGAAAAAAAAAAAAAAAAAAAAAAGAATTTATGCCAGTTAGGCTTTGCAGATCACCACAGTATTTAAATATACAATATAAACGTGGAGTGGAGATAAATGTAAATATAATTTAATTCCCATTCCCTTTAAAAATGTTCTTTAACGTGCATAACTTTTAATTTAAAAAAATTCTCAAAACATCTGGTTACTAGTTCAACAGCAAAATGCAGCCATATATAGGAGTCAGGAGTGCTAAACAGTACTCTAGTGCTCTCACCTTTAAGCTGGCAGCAAAGTCTGGTGAGCCCAGGAAACTGTGCCAAGCTGAAATCTGAATCGTAACATTCTGTCCTGGTACATTTAAATGAGCCTGGCAACCCTTACTTCAATTAGAAGCATGTTGTGTACCAGATCTGATGTTGACACGGGGCCTCGGGTTATTTAATAAGGGAATGGCATGAAATGGAATAGATTTTTTGAGTAAAAGTGATTGATTTTTGAGCAAACTTTTAATTTTTTTTTCATGGTGCCAATGCACCTTTAAAAGTTTACCCGATTCATTTCAGGTTCATGAAGGTCAGAACCTTTTACAATACCTAAATCTGAACTGGTTTGATGACAGAGACGGCTACTGGAAATGGAACCGAGCCAAGGTTCATCTTTCAAAACAGATTATATTAGTATGCATTCCCTCATAACCATGATGTGCGTTTAAACTTGCATCAGCCAAGTCATTTCCATCAAACAATTCCCCCTCACTCTCTATATATTTTTTTAAATAAAACATTTGTTTTCCTGATATTTCTCCTAATTTAGTCGTATTTTTCCACCTTTCTGGTTAGGGCATTCCCCCGTTGGCAACAGCTACCGTCCAGGCACGTGTTGACGAGGCAACACGTGCTTCCTCTGACCAGGCACTAACACAAAGCCAACGACTGCATCTTTTCAAACCACTGACCTTTGTCCAACCACAGATGCATTGTTAGGGAGGGGCATAACACACCCTGCCCCTTCCACGTGCATGAGATCTCAGACACGCATGCTTGGCTAGTGTCACCATGTGATGCGCATCGAATGACATGTACTGAAGACTTAGAGCAGAGTATGGTGATGAGACTGTAGAATGGTGCGAATGTTTTTTTTGTTTTTTTTAAAGAAGGCTGTACGTCCATGAATGACAATTCTGGCTGACGTGGCTCGGAGCCCACCGCAGTCGTTCCAGTGGACATTCAGTGAGGCCTTCTGTTTCTGCAGGACAATGCATGACCTCATACTGCCCACCACACTACTTGCACATTGCAGGAACTCATCTGTGAGTTACTGCCACGTCTTCAATACCGTCCTGACCTCGCTCCAAGCCATTCCCACATGTTTGGGCCATTATGGGAGTTCCTGGGAGGCCAGAGTTTCAGAAGTAAGGCAGGCATCTGAGCTATCTTGTTGGCATCCAAGCACTATTGAAACTGTGGGATGAGTGCATTAGTGTTGCAGGGGATTATATAAAGAAATAAAGAGTTTTTACGCTTATGACAATGTTCTGTCATTTTGCACAATCAAAAGTCCCAGTTTGACTTATTCACTAAATTCACTACACACATGCACATACTACATTTTTAGCCTTTAGGGTGTCAAAGATATACAATCTTAAACTACAATTACAAATTTCTTTATATAAAACAACAAGTTGTTTCATGTTCTAATGACTAAAGAAGCCTTTTTGAGTCAGATTAGATGGCCCCTGATCTTACCAAGAACTCTTGCAAATCATGATTTATTAAATTATAAATAAATAATAAATCCAGATTAAATGAATATCATCCAGACTAAATGTATATGTTGTGTTATGTGTCTTGCACAAAACATTTTAGACAGCTAGCTAAGCACAAGTAAAACTGCTCACGTTATGATTCAAGTAGGATATTTGTAGCTGAGCCGCAACCAAAGTGAACGGATGACGAACTTCCATAGTCATGAGGTCATGACAGCAACTTTGTATTTTGGTTGTTTAGTATTATTACATTTGTTTTCATTACGCCTTATATTTAAAAGTTCAATAATTCACAAGTTCAAAAAAAGTTCACTAACATTTAAGTTCATTAAGTTAATATTTTTTGTACTTTTGATGCATTATGTGTTTTGAAAGATGGAAACACAACGAAACCAGCAGTACCTGCTGAAGGTCCTTAGGAGGCGCTACGAGTATCAGCACTGTGGTTTTCTTTGCTGGCGTCGAGTCACTTTCCTGCTTTCCCCCACCTGAACCTGTCAGCATGCTGTCTTCGTTTTGCCTGGCGTTTGCAACATTTTGATCATTCTCCTCGGCTGGCGAAGATCCTGAGAACCACTGGCACATGGATGACCACATTTCCGCCAGCATCTTTGATAAGATACTCCTGAGAATCGGGTTTCCTCCTGTGGACGTGTCAGTGTGAGAAACGGAGACGTAACTTTTCCTAATTGAATGACGGGGCTGCTTCTCTGTGTTTAAACGGGCTGAGCTTTATCTTTATATTCATGGATGCCCGGGCCGACTGAGAGTGGGTCAGGAGGATGAGACATCTGAGGACACCGGGAGACTGCAGCTTCCTCAGCACTCACACTAACATCTCCAAAAATAAAGCAGTCTACAAAGTCTATCAAATAAAATAAAGGTCTTTTTTAATTCAAATCACTGCCACAAAAGCATCTCATTGATTAAAAGGAAAAAAAATGCCCACCAGTGCAAAAAGTGTACAATCTTGTTTTGTGGTGAATGAAAGATCAGAAGGGAATCCTCACACTATCTGTGAACGAGAGATGAATAACAATACGTCTCTTTTTCTTTCTGTCTCTCTGCAGCTGCTGCCCCTGGTCAGTCCCACGCTATCCACATCTACAGCCGGCAAAAAGTGATGCAGGTTGGATTAAAAAAAAAAAAAAAAAAAAGGCTGTACAAAAGCTGCAAGCTCACTGCAGCCTTACTGCAGCTAATCAGAATCCAGCACATTGCAGAGTCCTTCCTTGAGAGCTCCTACACAGCCAATAAGAAGCCTGCAGAGTGATGACTAATAGATCGATCTATGGATCAGACCATTCAGCTAAGTGCAAAACTGCTGACATGTTTTTTTTTCTTTTTTCTAAAATGGTCCTCTTGTCTTTCCCCTTAGTCATTCTGTCATTGTGAGGATCTCCATGGAAACCCCATGCAGGCGGGGATTCTACAGATGAACACATTTACACTGTGCATGTGTGTGTGCGCGTGTAGATAAATTTTAATTTTATATTTCTGTGTACATTTTAAAAGACCCTAGTCGATTACATTCCACAAAGACTCAACAATCATAACCAGCTACAGTGGATGAGGCTGAGTAATCCTCATATACCAGAGATGACCTAGACATGTCATTTTTAACAGTTGCCAACCTCAACAATGTGGACGTCATAGTAATTAAATCACATTTCCTGTTATACAATTGTACTTCTGACCATTAGCACACAGTTTCCTTTTAAGGTTTGTTCAGGGAGTTTTCGGCCTCTTGCTCGCTCATTAGAGACAAACTGATAAAGCAAAAAAAAATTTTTTTTTGCTTTATCAAAAATTCATACAAATGAAACAGGATTGAATTTTGCAGTAATGAGATATTTTGTTTTTGGTTTTCACAGACAGAGAGAATCCCTTATTATGGTAAGCAACAAAAATATCCAAATAATGTATAACTCATATGACCCACATGTGCCACCATTTTGCAATATTTTGCCCCCACAAGAATTTCCAGCAATACAACACTGTCTCTTGCTCAGGACAGGACAGGACAGATGGGGGAGGGGAGCAACGGAAGTGTGAACAGCCATAAATCTGGCACATGCGGGATGGACGAGAATCAAAAAAGAGAAGGTCTGAAGGGCAACAACTGAAATAGACTTTATACAGTGGGGCAAAAAAGTATTTAGTCAGCCACCAATTGTGCAAGTTCTCCCACTTAAAAAGATGAGAGAGGCC
>JAQMYG010000017.1:8448060-8458330 GCA_030014215.1 Clariallabes teugelsi
TTTTCGGTCCCCCCCCCCCCCCCCCCCCTCATTTTACGGACTCTCATCAGCTCTGGTTTTATGGTACGCTATAAATTAATCCAGAAAAATAGCCATCTGTGACTGCATGTAAAGAATAAGAAGACAGTACAGTTTATACAGTACAATTACTTTATACAAAAACAACTTGGGTTTTTGTCAAGAACCACGGTAATGGTATGTTAAACCTGCTTCATAACGTGGGCCCCAAGGTCTGGCGGATCCTTCTGCGTCATTAGCAGTTGTTTGTAGAGCTGAGGTAGCATTATTACAAAGGATGAATGTACTTGGAGAGTAAAGTACACCTGCACTGGCTTAAGGAAACGGTGAGGTCATGTTTTTGTTTGTTCGACTAGCATCTAACCTGTTCACATCCACTTTGTGGATTAACTCGGAAAATAAAGTGTGACGTTCATGCGTTGGTGTGTGTCTGTCTGTGACTGTGTGTCAGTGGTGTCCTGTAGTTTGTTTGTTCCCAGTCCTTGCTTTCTTTCTGTCCCACTTCTGCTTCTCCTATACTTTATGCGATCCAGATGAGGAATGCTTCTGGAGTCCGCCATTGTTTGATTCAACACAGATGTCTGGCTGAAATAGAGTGCGCAAAAGTGTGTGTGTGTTGTGTATACATAATACACGTGGCTATGCGTGCTTGTCCTAATTATGAACTCAGCAGATGTATAGTTTGCATTCCCCTTTCTTGGGCTGTAGAGTTTGTTCATGTTCAGACATGTTGCATGACTCGGGTCAACTATATACTGTTTTAACCTGCCTTACTGTTTAAAACGTTAAACTATTTATTTAAAAAAAAAAAAAGAACCCAAGCAACAGTACAGTATGTTAAACCTGCTTCATAAGACCAGGCCCAAGGTCTGACAGCGTCCTTCTGCAGTTTATCTAACGTAGGAGTGCTGCAAAGTCAAGCTGTCCAGAAGTCAAAATATGAATCATGTAATCTGGATGAACAGAGATGTTGGAACGTCGTCAAGAATGTCTTGACTATCCTGTTAAAGAATGCTTTTTTTTTTTTTTTGGCATACTAATGAACAGGCTAAATGTTCCTATCAACTTTATAAGTGCATGAGATCAGGTGAGCATCTTAAACATTACATGATCAACAACAAACCAGAAGATCTGGTTTTATGTCGGTTCACACCAGCTGTTAAACTTGATGCTTTTGAAATCTTTAACATTTGCCAGACATTCGATCTTACAGACTGATTAGATTGTTGTAATAATGGCTACAGTTGTCAAAACACGTTCCTGGCATTATGCCATTATATAAAACATTATTAATGGTCTACTCTTTCAGGATATGTAAGTACATTACACTTTTACATCTGTTTATTTTGCCATTATTAGATTAGACAGTCATGCGGCAGCAGTACAATGCTCGAAATCATGCCAGGACAGATCAAAGGTTTCGATTCACATTCAGAATAGATAAAAATGCAGCGTCGGTGATGTTAAACCTGCCGTGATCGTTGCTAGTCCCTGTGACTGGTACCTGTTCTATTTAAAAAGTATTTCATAAACTTCTGATTGGTCTTTGGAAATGGCACCCCCGCCGTCCGTTTGTTCTCTGATGATGATAGAGATCAGAGGAGAATGGCCAAACGGTCCATTAACAGGAAGGTTACAGTATCTCAAATAACAATGTTTTATGACCATGGTGTTCAGTATCTACAGTGCTACGGTGACTCATGGAAATTGTAAAATTGCTTAAGACTTCAAAAAGACCAGCTGTTAATCTTCCAGTTTAGTGCACTTAGTTCAAGTCAATCTGGGACGTGTGATGAAATTTCTCTTGACTGAAGGCGTAAAACCGGTGATGAGACTCTTCACACTCCTCAGTACAAGCATGATTTTTATACATTGACATTGACATGGTTGGCTGATAATTGACTGTATGTAAGTATGTAAATATTAAACTGGCCATTGAGTGTATACATAAGCATTTCAATGCATTTCATATTGTATATGGTTGTGTATGCGACAAATAAAATTCGAATTTGATATACCCAGTGATATGATAATGGGACAGAATGGCAAAAATTCCATCATGATAAAGTATTCTGCATATATCTTGGGTATTGTTGGTACAGTTAATATTGATTATTTTAAAAAGGAAATAAAAATAACCATCACATATAATCCTAATGTATTGAAGCAATCTAAAGCGTGTCAGCCATAGTATTTGTTCTGATTTACCAGTACTGTATAAGCACTTTAACTTTTTACAATTTTTTTCATTACTAGATTGTAGGTGCAGAATTTGGTCTTGAGTTTTTTTTTTTTTTTTTTTAAAGCTTTTATACAGCAACGCTGGGCCCCAAACCACCAGCTTTCCAATTACAAGCCCACAGAGCTACTGTTAGCGCAGTGCTTCACTTTATAATGAGCGACCACACAAACATTTCACCATGTGCACACATTAATCTGCATGCAGTACAAGGCAAAGCAGAAGAGCGTTTCAGGCTCTGTCGAGGAAGCCGTATGGGACAGTGGACAGAGTAATGACAGACATGTCTCCCACAACACACACACAGACATACACACTCAGACCATAGCGCCTCAGCTACAGTAATTACTAGCATCACAAGTGCCTTGTTGTTTATGAGTCTTAAATTGGGTCTACCAGGCTTGAGTGTGTAGTGTACAAGCAGACGCGTGACAACATAGAGCTGTGTTTTCATATCATTTAGGTTTCTTGCAAAACAAAGGTCACACGGAAGCAGATGTTGGGATTCTACCGGAAGCTAGCCAGATGTTTCTGGACATCTGACTATCAACATGTGTTTTATTGATAAAAACACCGGCATGGCCAATCAAGACGGAAATAAAAATCACATAGGACATTAATGAATTTAATCATGCGTGGGTAGGGCTTCTGATGTAATCAGAAACAATGATGTTGGTTAGGGTGGGCGGACAAATAATAAATCCATCCATAGTGTAATAGTTTGTGCCTTCTGGATAAACTCAGCGAGTCATTGGTAAACATTTGGCTATGAGCTGTGATGTTTTCTCTACAAATAAAAGATATTAAAGTCTGTCAATTGTGTTTTGTTTTTGTTTTTTTGTCTCGACATGTTTAGCAACCAGGTGACCCAACAGGAAGCTTGGTATTACACTTACATTGTAGCGTTTGGCAGACGCCCTTAACCAGTGTAGCATTTTTTTTTTCTTTTTATCTCATTATACATCTGAGTAGTTAGTACTTCCTCAAGGGCCCATCAGTTTCAACTTGGTGATGTTTGGTTTGAACCTGGGATGTTCCTATCGATAGTTCAATGCCTTAACCACTGAGTTACCCCTGCCCTGTATATGTAGAATATGTCCTCTTTACACTGAAGCTTGTCTTTGTAAGCGTTTCTGTGCTAAAAATGCCTTGTATGTTGTCTGTACATGCTAAATAAGCAACCTAGAAGGTGTGTTTTGGGAAAGTCATAGCAAGCAGGGTAGTTTCTTTCTCTTTTAGTGATGATACTCCACTTATTTGTCTGCCAGAATAAAACAAAAGAAAAATTAACAAATTGGACAGATTATCGTGTCCCTAAAACCTGTGCAAATTTTCCACCTCTGCCTGTAGTGATGACGTGTTACGGGTGAAACACTATCATATTTGAACTCGTAACGATCGGTACAGAACATTCAGTTCAGTGTACGTTGTGATTCAAGTAAATGCAAGTCAGTAGCTTTTACTAGTTCTCAATTAATTAGTTTAATTTGAATATAGGCTTTAACACAATTTTCTAAATGTTCTATTCAAGTCAAGTAGGCTTTGCTCATCTGCTTCACTTCACTGTATACTGAACCGTCTACAGTTCAGTACACAGTGAAGTGAGACACCGTTCCTCCAGGACCAAGGTGCTACTTACAGCATAAGTTAACAAAACTAGCTAAGAACTATACAAAAACAACAATGTAATGTGGAAACAGTAACAAACATGACGCAACACAATTCACTGTGACGGTGTAGCGCTGACCAGGACACTAAGCTGAAAGTTTGTACATGTTCTTATATTAACTCAGATTAGAGCTGTATCTCAAACCGTGCACTGTATAGTCAGGATTTTAGATGTAACTAATGAATGTGTATTTATGCTTTATAATCTAAAGCTTCTAACTCGATTAACTTTAAACTGGATTTGTAAATAATACCCCAACCTGACTTTTTTTTTTTTTTTTTTTTTTTTTTTTTTTTTTTTTTGCTGTGGCATTTCATGTCATGAAAGACATGCTCGAGAGAGTTGCTCAAGTTTTGCAAAATTACCAACGGTGCTATATACCAAATAATTGCAAATGTTTTTTTTTTTTTCTTCTTTAAATATCTGAGGGGTATTAAATCAGTTTAATTGTTTGCACTGTTTGTTATAGATAGTGCTTTTACTATTCCTGCACAGCTGAGTGCGCCTTAATACCTAGGTATTTAAAGAAAAAAAAATTGTATGTGCCTTTGTGTTCACGAAATTATGAAGTTTGCCAGGTTTTACAGGTTGGTACAAGCTTATATGTATACAAGTTAAATTCATGAAATAAAATAAATTTCATGTCTCTTTTTCACGTCCCGAAAACATATCAAAGCGTGACTTTTGAATACTTCTAGTATACAGTTATAGTAATGACTGTTATTCTTCTGCAGTGAGAAGGGTTAGCCCCTTCTAGGGTCGGGCTGTCTAAATAAAAATAAAAATCAACATGTGTTAGGAATCAATTTCTAATTACATCAGCATCTTAAATCAAAAGTAAATATGTCAATCAAATACACGAGGAGTAATTGTAGGTATATGTTCCTACGCAGCAATTTTTTTTGTTTTGTTTCCCTGTTAAAAGCTGGAGGCTTGTTATGTCTGCACATTTACTGTATGTTTGATTCTCCGAAGGGACCTCGACACTGCCGAGCACCACACATGGAATGAATTTCAGGGCAAAATACTCAGAGCAATACTTTCTCAGAAAGCTTATATAACTTATATAACTTTTGCACTTTGTTCTGTAATGACATGACATTCTTATGATTGATACACGGTGGGACTACACATGAGCTTGTTGATTTTTGGGTGATGGTTGAGGGCTAGGGTGCATAAAGTGTAGGTGAATTGCTTTAATCAGTTCTTGCATGTGATCAGGTTGGTGTATTGGCGAAGCATTCCTTCACACTAGACATGATCGAGTTGTAAGGCGCCCATTCCACTTGGCATTGGAAGTGTAGGCAAATCAGGAACCTTCTGATCGGACTTTGTGGTTTTGAGGTATTGGCAACAAAATTAAATGTGTAATCTTTTAGGTGGCACAGTGGTGTAGTGGTTAGCACTGTCACCTTGCACCTCCAGGGTCCGGGTTCGATTCCCGGCCAGGCTCAATTCCCGTCTCTGAGCGCATGGAGTTTTTTGATGTTCTCCCCCATGCTTGGTGGGTTTCCTCCAGGTACTCTGGTTTCCCCTGGGATAACATATTAGGTAAATGCTACACTCTACTGTGTGGTATATTCTGAATCAGTGAACATAATTAATAAAACACAGGCATTAATAGAATACTACTAAAAACGATTTCTTCGGACTCTCTCTTCACATGAACCTGTCAACATATTAGAGAGAATTTCCTCAGATAAGCTCAGCTTAAGCCAAATCTATGCCTCATCCTTTCCGCTCCATCTCTGAACCTCCG
The DNA here is from genome assembly GCA_030014215.1 of Clariallabes teugelsi. Taxonomy (NCBI): domain Eukaryota; kingdom Metazoa; phylum Chordata; class Actinopteri; order Siluriformes; family Clariidae; genus Clariallabes; species Clariallabes teugelsi. The sequence continues at coordinate 8,453,746 of JAQMYG010000017.1, forward strand.
CTTCATTTCCTTGCACTTCCTTTTCACATCATCCTCAGCTTGTGTTGATTTCACCCACAGCGAGGATCAAACAGGGCAGGGTTCTGATGTTACTCTGCTATAGAGACCATCAGTACAGTTGTTTACTCGTTACAGATGTGCCCGTGAGCTCTGTGCTATAAAGAATCCAGGTGGGTCTTTGTAACCTTCTGACAGGAAAAGGAACGGCGTACTCTATTTTGGCATGTCAGTGTGACTGCCTTTTAGTTTTAAGATCACAGAACGAGGTTTGTGCCAGGTGTCCTACTTAATGCTATGTTGCTAGGTCTATAAAACTAGAACGGTTTCCTTTTCCTTGCAGCTCATTAAACTGTATACTGTATATATAAATTGACATTAGGGGCGTTTAATAAAATGTGCCTAGTGGAAAAGGTATGCCTTCATTTTAGCCCTTTCAGTGATCAGTAATAAAAGATAATGCATGCTTTCAGAGCTTTCTCTGACTTATAAATGTAATAAGCAGCCGTTTAAGGCTCACAGCCACCAGGGGGCTGCCGAATAAATGCTGGCCTATGACCGTCAATAAAGGTTTGTGATCATCATGGCGGTCGCTTACTCTAGAGCCTGTGAGAGAACAGTACATAAGGTTTAGACTATAAGGTTGACTCATCCCAAAATTTCATCCCTAATACCAATGCAAATCTGTCTGCATGTTGCATGATTGTCTAAATGTGAACAACACATGTAGTTAGCAGAATTACTGCTAAATTATTGTTAATACTAAATGTAACTATTCAAATTACTCAAATTTTGCGAGAACATGAAGTGCGAGGAGAAGTGGCGCAGCTGCTGAAATAATGATCTTATCTTGCTGACTGCACGAGTTTACATAATGTGGAACAAAATGAGGAAAGAAAAGCTTTTTAAACTACAGTACTGTGCAAAAGTTCTGGGTCACCCCCCATTTCTTCGTATTTTAGTTCCAAATATAGCAAATACAGACTTTCCCGTATTTTTATTTTTATTTTTTTTTCCAGTGTATTTTTGAGGAATAGTTCTCCAATCTTACTGAAGGCCTCTCAGTGTCAGAGGAATGTTGTTTGTTTAAGCCACATAGTGAACTATGAATCATTCAAGCATAAAAAAAACATCTAACTTAAAGTATGAATCAGTGAGAAACAGGTGCAGGTGATGGCAAATGATCAGGCTGGTGATGCTGAATGCTGAGTGGATGGAACAGATGAGAGGGGAAATGAGGGTGCTGATGAGGTTAACACTTAATTTGTAAATTGTATCTTTGCAGTCACAGTAAAACAAACATTTGTTCTCAATTCGACTTTTTCACAGTACTGTATGTTACTGTCTCATACTTTGGATTGTTTAACACTTCATTATGATTACTATTATTATTCACATTTTTTTTCAACTTTTATTCCAAGAGATAATTTTTTTTTTGTCATTGCGAGCATTTTTTATTATTTTTTTAAATTAGAATTACTGTGTTAAAAATATTTAATCCAATCATGAAATCCTCACCTGGTCTTTCACCATTTCTGTTCAGTTTGCATGGTTTTTTTTGTTTGTTTGTTTGTTTTTTTTGCCTTTGCAGCCCATCAGCCATGAAATGATGTTTGTTTCGAGACCCTTTTCTGCTCACAAAGCTTGTAAAAAGTTGTTAATTGAGTTCCTGTGGACTTTAGCTAGATTCTTTCTACACAATCTTCCTTGACCACCCTCATAAACCAGACATTTCCACCCACAGAACTTAATGCCCCTTACTGCATTATTTATTTTTTTTCCTTCTTCAGTATTATTTAAAAGGCTTAATCACAGGCTTAAAGGACACCAGTGAAGGCTATAACGAGGTGTTAATCGTCTAGTCTGGAATCTTGGTGTCTGGTTCTCCGTGTGTGTCATGACTGAGTGTGTGTGAGGTATGGCTTAGGACCAGTTTTGGTCAGGGTTATATGTCAAGATAGCCTGACATTCTAGCAGATAATGGTGGCAGATGCCGTGGCATGATGCCCACTGGACTACAGAGTGAGTCAAAAGGACAAGAGACAAGCTGTTGCATGAGCCTCCTGGTGTCATTTGCACAACTTTTAATGTTTTGAAAATGCAGAGACTAGGATCTGATTACAGATTTGGTTTACACATAAAGATAGGGGCTGTAAAAATGATTAAAGGATAAATTGGTTGGAGAATTAGTGGGAAATGTAAGAACAGAGACTAAATGCTGACAAGCAGTGCGATAATGTGAGCAAAGAGAAACAGAGAGATGTGTGGGAATGAAACAGGAAGTGAAGGACACGCTGACCTACATTCATCATTAAACGCTGCAGTGAGGGGAGGAGGGCGAGGAAGAGGGAATCAAAGATCAGAGTAATGGATGACATCCTTTTCAGCCCTTAAATGAGCCTTGAAAGCCTGTACTTACACTGACATAAGCCTTTTGGTGTGATTGAAGTGCCCGAGAGGATCTGGGAGAGTCGTACACGTATAGTTTTTACTGGAAGAGTTTTTAAGAATCTGGTTGAAGATATCGCTAGAAAAATTTTTAAACATGTCGGCGGGTTATCTCACACTCTCTCTCTCTCTCTCTCTCTCTCTCTCTTTTTGAAGCCTATTCCAGGAGATTTGGGGTGCGATGTGGGCTACACCCTGGACATGGTGCCAATCCGTCACAGGACGGATTATATTGATTTTATTAATTGTTGTTTAAATATTATTTTAACGATTTATAGTTTTAACAAAAACTTTATATCGGTAGGTTTTTACTATCAGCCTTAAACTTGTCTAATGGGTTTAAAAGTCCTTTCTAAACACCTACTCCTGGGATTTCTGTGAAAACAGGCTGCAGCGTTCTGTGGAACTCAAAAACATGAGTGCTGTTTTTTGTTTAGCAGACATCTGAGCGATGAGTAAGCGCTGTAGACCGAGCAATCTGTTCTTTCCTGGAAGTCATTTTCCCCGTGTTGTACTTTATGCACCCTTTTTTTTCTTCTCTTTTTTTTGCATCGTGAAGATTAAAAGCTCCATGCATTTCAAGATGCATGTTTAATGCTCTCTGTGCATGTGCATTATTTTCCTCTCGCACATTTCAACTGGATCTCAAATCACGTATTGTGATCCAGGAGATTAGAAAGTAGGATGTAGACTTTTTGTTCAATTCAAATACTTATCATGTTGAAAGTAATTACTGTACGTGAGTGTGTCATTAGAGATGCTATTCAGATTCCAGACAGCTGAAGTGGGTTTAATTTTCTGCTGATGTAACATCACATTTGTTTAAGACTTTACATAGTGTTCTGTTGGTGTTACAGATGTGTAATGTTAAGTTTCAACACGTCACAGTGCGTATGTGTACACTCACGGAATTAAACATGTCAGGGCATGAATGACTGGGTGGTGTGATTTATTATTTTTCTTTAAGAGTGTTTATACTTTATAGTAATGTTAAATTTAGTTTCCTAAGTAAAGACTGTGTGTATTTGATCTATTTGTAGTTATAGAACATCTGCATTCTTGCACCAGCCTGTCTTTTCTCTCTCTTTCGGGTAAAAGGAAAGCGACAGATGACTAATTAGATGGAATAAATGTATGGATGTGTAGCCCTGGTTTTGAATGCTAAAAGTATAAAATGTTTTGTTCTAAAAATGGTGATCATTGACTGACTAATTCTTTCTATTCGCAGGCAAGAGGTACAGGAGAACTGTGTTCGCTGGCGAAAGAAGTTCTCCTTCGTGTGCAAGATGAGCGCTAATCCTACGACAGGGGTGCTGGACCCCTGCATCTGCAGAGTGTCTGTGCGTAAGGTACGTAACCTTTAATCCGGTCACATGTTTGCTGATATATTTTTTTAATGTAATGTAAAAATCTGTGTTTAGGTTTTAACAAGTTCACACTATATTTACTGGTATAAACGATGTGCCTGTTACTGTGTAATGGGTCAAGAGAGCTGCTTTACGCATGAACCGTGTGTCCTCACGACACATCACCATGGCAACAGCTGTCTGATTACTAAACACATTCTATCTCTCTCACTTCTCTGTCTGTCTGTCTCTCTTTTTTTTTTTTTTCACTGTACAGGAACTGAAGGGGGGAAAGTCTTTCTCAAAGGTACGGCATTTTTAACTTCCTATAATTTGGTAATCATTATTATTTCGCTTAGTATGTAAATTATTGTTCACTGTAATTCCGTAAAATAGTGAAACCACACTACACAGGAATCTTCAAAAACATTGTTTACTTTTTCTTATTTTATTATTTATATGAATTTATTTATTTATATTTATATTTATATCAATGATTTCTCATGCTACCAGAACTTTCACAATTTTAAGTTCTGGAAAATGCTGTGCCATCAGGGATGTAAAAATCCATAGATGTGATAACCTGGTCATTCAGTACATTTCAGGTCATCAGCTGACTTTATTTTATTGTCTAGACATGACCAACAGACACAACCTCAGATCATATCACTGTCTCCAGAGGCTTGTAGAGTGGCCATGATACATAATGGGTGCTTCGCTTCATACGCTTGCTTTCTTACCCTGACACACAAACCTCTCTAGAGTAGGGTCAAGCTGAACTCATCAGATCACAT
>JAQMYG010000017.1:8463551-8480786 GCA_030014215.1 Clariallabes teugelsi
TATAGAATGCTCTCTTATTTTTAATGAGTGTTATTTCTTCATATTCCAAAATCTGAGAATTGCCTAAAAGTCCTTTACAGTTGTAAGAGTTAGATTTTTTTTGGGGGGAAAAAAGTGATAATTTTTAAAGGTCAACAGTTAGATTTTTGCGTCAGATAAGTCGCACTGTTGAGTTGTCTTGTCTTGGCTGGAAACAAGCAGAAGGCAGACGGGAAAGTAGAGACTGTTGTTGAAGTCTGTGCGTGTGTAACTGAGATGTAAAAATAAAACAGTTTGAGAACACTACACGAGAGAGTGTGTTGGCAGAAGCTCTTATCAAAAGAGGGAGCGATAGATAGGCCTTAACATAGATGGACGACCGTGCCAGTTTCTAGTGCCGTTAGTTGCATAACATTGCCGGCTTCCTCATCTCCTTCCTGTATGCACACGTAGAGTGAACGGAGAGAAATTCTGAGGTACAACAGACTCTTACAGACGTTTCTGTAACACAGCAGGATATTATGTGCAGGATATCATACAGGAAAATGACACAGTATACTGTACCAAAATTTTCTTTATTGGATGGATGCCGAAACAAACGGGTGTCCAAGAGAATCCTGTCATCTTAAAGTACATTGTATCACCAGATAAAAGTACAGTCATTTAATTGTAGATCAGTGAGATCATATCTCTATGAATTTTTTGTCTCGAGTTGTCATGGAATTAACCAGAAATATTCTGTCAGATACTCAAAGAGATGTTCATTAGCAGTTATGTAATGAGTCGTCAGTGAGAGGACATTGTAAGATTTATTCATCGTCTATATCGCTTATCCTGTGTACAAGGTTGCTGGGGGGCCTCAGGAGATGCAATTCGACAGTGCTGACCACTACGCCACCATGCTGGCCGACTTTGTAACAATCGGAAGTAAATCCATTCCTTCAAGTTTTCCGACATGGGAAAGTCTTCAGGATGGAGCGCTTTCCTGTTTCTCAGTAATATGCCAAGCTTGTTTTTCTCTTATTAACTTCGTGAGAGAGAAGCAACAGAGGTTGATGAGGAAACAGCTGCTATAACACAAGTGAGAACAGGAACTATGTCCCATGGTCGTTCCATAACATTAAATATAACTATAAATAGACGAAATGTCTGACATGTTTTCTTTAATTAGTGAAATATTGCGATTGCTGGTGCTTTGCTATTGTTTTAAGATGGATAAAACACTTCAGGATGTCCTGTTCTAGGCGAATAATCAACCCTGGAATGCTTATAATAACCCCACTTCAGGCGTGGCTGCATCACGCCACTTTTGTCACTGATTAATTTCCAATAACAGCACTTCCCTTTCTGTTTTATTTTTTGCAGTGCTGATGAGGATAGCACATTTCAAATCATATCAGTAAGAGAGTGCAGCAGTGATGTTACCACAATATGGTTAAATTAGCTGGGTAATATATTCTCTAGAAACTGCTCATGCTGCTCGTCGATACTATAGCTGCATCAACAGTGCTACAGGTTAGAAGCGAAAATATTTACAGCGTCAGCTATTTTTGTTCAAGCACTACCATGGGCAAGCTTTCTCACTAAAAGAAAGAGCATGCCTTCTGTTATTGCCTGCCAGTTACTGAAGTTTCCCATGGGGCTCATTCAGTGTGGCTCCAAACCAAACCCTTGCTTCCATACCTCTTTGTTTTTGAACCAAACCATAGATCCCGTTAAGGCTTTGGTGTGGAGTAGAGAGAATCTGAAAAGCAAGTTAGTCGTCCCCTTTCTGTGCCTCTGCGCTTGATATAACTCATTAAACCAAGATGGAGAGGTGCAGTGCAGCTGTGTGAAGATGAAATGAAGACTAAACCATCAAAGCCAGCAGCGGTTTCTCGCGAGTGTAACGTCTTCATGGGAAATTGCGCATGTGAATTCGTGTGTTGTTTATCTTGGCTGATGTATTCTCCTTGGAAAACTTCATCCTCAGTAATTCTGGATGGGTTACTTATCTTACTTATCTAATGCATGTCTCTTTCTCTGTCTCACACACACACACAGCTGGGCTTTGCTGACCTCAACATGGCGGAGTTTGCAGGTTCAGGCTCCACCGTGCGCTGCTGTATCCTGGAGGGCTACGACACCAAGAACACCCGGCAGGACAACTCCATTCTGAAGGTGTGTAAGAAAACCCAGGGAAGAAATGAAAATTAAACTCGTTCAGTTGTAATGATAGGGCCTGAGTTTTTATATCCATGTGTATATATTTTTTTTTATGTTTTACTCTAGAGTTATATGTGGATGTCTCCATGACTACCATTTTTCTTCTCCACAATCATAGCACTTATTTGCATCCACACGTTGACTGTGTGGGAAATGTGTGACTCGATCAGCCCACTCGAAGCTAAATTTGGATCTGTATGCCTTTTATTTAGCCGACTTTCTGTCTGGTGTATTGTCTGAAATGAACATTTTGCACTTACAAAGACGGAACTGGTGTTTTAAGTCAATTACATTCCTCTGTGAGGATACACAACATGTGCAGTAGTTTTACTGCAATAATGCCGCTTTGGATTTAACATAATTGTATTTCTTGATTTCTTTAAGGTTACTATTGGGATGACTCTACTCTCCGGGGATCCTTGCTTTAAAACGTGAGTCATCTTTTTCCTGGACTGGACTTTGGAATGTTTTTAATAGACCTTTCCAGAAAACATGTCTATTTATATATGACTCTTTGGAATAAACATCTATAACCAGGTCATTGTTCAGCTTCGATTGTGTGATTGTACTGTGCCTGCGAATATGATTGTTTTTCCTTATGTTCTGTACTGCCACCTATTGGCACGTAGCCATATCTTTTGCATTTAATGTAATGAAGTGAACTTGCTTGTATAAGAGAACCCAAATTATTTCAAATAATAATGGTAATGTTGGTTGTTACTCAGTAAAAACAGTTATAAATGGTTAATTTCGACTAAAACTATTGTTACTTAAATATTACACAATGATGGAAAGCGGTCATCTTTTAGCACATTTTACAGAGGCGCACAAGTAGGGACAGGAATCGCCATGCTATATTATCATGATGCTGTACTTGTGTGCCGATTTTATTTGTATTGTGATTCCGTAAATCATAATTTTATAAATAGTGATTCAATGTAACTTTTTTTCAGATTAGGTTACAATTCTAAACAAACTTATAATAACAAATAATTTGGATGCTGTGCTGTCAATAGTTTAGAGTGCACCACCTACAGTATTATAGAGGAACAGCAACATTTATACCACCGTAAATCCAAACACACGCACAAGCGCACACACACACACATCTATACTATATATGTAAATAATTACAAAAATCGATTTTGGAGTCAGTGTACCGATACGTGAATCGCCACGCAAAAGATTCACAATACATCACTTATTCGACCCCCCCCCCCCCCACACACACACACACACACACACACTCTACTGTACTCTCAAGTTAACTTAGACACATTACGCTGACTAAACACAATATTTAACATTTTATGATGACAGTTATAAATTTAGAGTATACATTTAAAAATCATTACTTTTGAGATCACTAAAAAATAGTAATAACTTGACTCATCACTTGTATTCTCTAAAAATTAGCACATGTATTATGGATATATGTCATTGTTTTTGTCAAAAACACAACTTATTCAACATCACATCAGATTTAAAAAATATTACTTAGTAGTTTAAATGCTATGTTTTATGTATAGTACAGTGATGACAAATTCTCAATTCTGATTGGTCAGAATTTGTTGATTAAATTAATATAGATATAAATTAAATGTGTTAACTCTTTAAAGCATGTTGTAATACATATTCGTTTCTATAGTAACAACTGATTCTGTGAACTTGTACGTCGGACAGTTTACACATTAGTACAGAAGCTCTTTAACACGGCAAGCTGCAATGTATGTCTAGACGTTTATATACGAAAGGAAAGAAAAGAACGAGTGATGAGAGAATAACCATACTAGCTACAAGTATTAATAGCAACTTGTTTCATGAACAAATGGAACTTTAGCCTTAAGTTGTTTTTAAAGTATAACTTATTAAAATAATTATTGGTGCTCTGTTATCAGAGGAATAAAACAGTACAGTATGTTCTAGTATTGGGGCGAAAGCCAATCGGTGTTTTTATTTCTCTCCAGGCCCCCAAGTACGGCTAAAAACACAAGCCTCGCTGGTCAGGACCCGTCTCTACAGCTGGACTGTAAGGGAGAGGGCACCGGCGACAACTTGACTCCACCCCCAGGCATCAGCCCACAAATCAACACCAGCCGCGCAGTCAAACCCAGAACAACTGTGCCATGTACAGGTGAGTCAGGGTCTCCTATTCTCACAAGAGCGCACACACACACACACACACTCGTTTTCTACACTCACTGTATGTGTATATAGTTGTAGGTCTGCCCGAAGTGTTGGATGAGAACCTCTCAAGCCCGGAAGAAGTGTTCCACACTGGCCACTCACGGAATTCCAGCTATGCCAGCCAACAGAGCAAAGTTTCAGGTAACACCCTCACATGGGATTATTGCATCCGTTTCAGTCAGTTTGAGTTTTATGTACAGTGTATTTTCTTTAAACGTGTGAACCGAAGGTGCTACATCTAATGTAATGATGTCTGTTTTTCCTGCAGGCTACAGCACGGAGCACTCGGGCTCGTCCAGCCTGACAGACCTGAGCCAGCACCGGAGAAACACGTCCACCAGCAGCAGCAACACTTCAGCAGGGACCACCACGGCTACCGAAAGCTCAGCAGAACCAGACAAAGAGCCGGTGAAACCCGAGAAGCCTCCTCGTCCACCGAGGCCTGCCGCGCTCACTAACCGACCTTCTAGGTAATTCAAAAGTTACAGTTTTTACTTCTGTAAAATGATTTTACTTCTGTAAAGTAATGATAATACACTGTAACAGCACTGAGACGTTTTACTTTATCCATCACTCCATGACTGTCGGTCACCAGCTGGGGTGAAAGTAGTACTGAGGAGAGAGCAGCTCCCTGCCAAAACCCACATTCAAAACCAGTCACAGTTGCACTTTCAGGAAGAAAACACTATAACATCTTATATCATCTTAGAATAAATTACTTAAAAGTGTTAAGTTGTTCTGAAATGCATCGGGACTGTCCATATTGTCTTATTTACACCTAATGAGATCTACAAAGCTAACTGTCTTTTAACACAAGGTTGAATTCCAAATCCCCCCTAACACCTGATCATCAAGGGTACTACTTGGTGTGTGTGTGTGTGTGTGTGTGTGTGTGTGTGTGTGTGTGTGTGTGTGTGTGTGTGTGTGTGTGTGTGTGTGTGGAGCAAGGGATTGTACAGCCTATATAGTGCACTAGCTTTCCAGTTAACTGTATTTGGGATTCAGCACTGGAACCCAGAAGTTAACATGGCTGATATTTTAAAGCAGAACAAGTGAAAACTTGCTGGACTAAGTGGTGTTCTAATGAACCACTATCACACTCGAGGTTGTGCTGTTGTACCGAATATCAGCACAACTGTGATACCATAGGCACTCGAGCTGCACCGTCATGCTTACGGTCACATCACAGCCGTGCTGCTATACGGTGTAAGCACTCCCTCTCATGTGATATTTCTTAACACTGAGTAGAACTACAGTTTTTGCTCGTGTTCTAGGAGAAAGAAGGACTCTGTAGAGAACCATCCCACCTGGGTTGATGACACGCGCATCGACGCTGATGACATCGTAGAGAAGATCGTTCAGAGTCAGGACTTTGCCGATGTCAGCAACAATGAGGGTGTGTATGACTTACGCTCTCACATGTTTAAATATAAATTTTTACAGGTAAACCCATTTCATCCTGTTTAATTATGCTTGACTTGAGAGAGAGCGAGATGATCTTATTCCCCAGGTGCATCCCAACTTGATGTTGCGTAATGCTATTGGGCGTTAAGACTTTTTTTCTGTTCTCTTACAGATAGCAATTTGCAACTGTTTGTCAGTCGGGATGGTACCACTGCTCTTAGCGGCATCCAGCTGGGCAACAGGTGAGTCAGTCCACGAGTGGCCTACTAAAGGTAGCACTTATTAACCGCTTAACAGTTCAACAATTATGCTCAAATAACTAACACGCCTGTTGCATTCTCTCGCAGGGTGTCGGCGGGTGTGTTCGAGCCTGTCGTGATTGAGAGTCATTAGCAGAATCGGTCACACTCCTCCTGAAATACAAGTGATGGCCAAAATAAGTGAGGATGAAGAACAAGACGGAGGAGGAGTCGTCCAGCATCACACTAACAAGATGTTTTGATCCTTGCAGTCTTTTTATTGTCTTCACTGATCAGTTTATTCACACGCTATGATGATAGCACCGAAAAATCCTTCAATGTATTATACGCAAATGGTGGTGGGTGGATGATTTATTATTATTATTGTTATTATTATTATTATTATTATTATTATTATTATTATTATTCTTTGCCACGTAATCAAGATGTGTTATGACACCATATTTGCAAGTAAAACAAACTACTTGAAATACCTGAAGTAGTTGAACACTGTGAAAAACTGTCTTTGGCCTAGGAAACATCGTATTTATGGCCGAAACGGCAGCCCTTAGGATTTTAACGTAGAAATAACGATTCCTATATCGCGTAGCTGTTCAGATATTATTTAATGGTTCCAATCTGTGTTTTTCCACCAGATTATTTTTTTTTCTGATCAGTTGAATTACAGACCACTAAAATGTGTTCGGAGTTAATATTCCTTAGCATTGAAGATCATGCTATTTACTTAACCACTATCATTTCCCTGCACTGGGAATGATCTTGGATGGAAATTCAATTTTATTTATTTTATTTTATTTTTTTAAGAAAACCGTTTGATTTGCAGTGGGTTAAAAATTTCTTTTTGGTTTCTTTTGAAGTAAGATATGTTGCAAATAATTACCTAGTGAAGGTTTCCACAAAACATAAAACTCCTTTTTAGTTTCAGGAGGTTTGGAAATATGGAAATATTTTAACACCGTTTCAGCCCTTTAGTATTTTAATATTCCTATGGAATATTTAAACATGAAATCCTAAAAGCATGATCGGCATGAGGTGTTTATAGTGTACTGACTTAAACAGTCAGCTGACTTATAGGTCACACATCAGGATATCTGTCGATTCTATAAATAATGTACAGTACTCTGCCAAAGTCTTGAGCCACCCCTCATTTTTTCATTATTAAATTAATTGAATTGCTGAATATTAAATTAATGGAATCAAATGTTTCACTTTGACAGGCTGCAAAGTGCTTAAGATACAATTTTAAAATTGGTCGTTTATGTAACAACTTCAGCAGCAACCTCATTTCCCCTCTCGTCTGTTCCAACTCAGCATTCAGCATCACCAGTATACAGATCACCGGCCTGATCATTTGTCATCATCTTCACCTGTTTCTTACTGGTTCATGCCTTAAATTAGATGTGTCTTATGCTTGAATAATTTATAATTCACTGTGAGGCTGAAGACTGAAAACGAGAACCAAAAAAAGTCCTGTAAATCTATTCTTCAAGACTACTTACTCTATGGAGGCAAAATATGAGAAAATGAGGGGTGGTGGGTGATAAAGTGCTCGCCCTATTATCCGGGGATCGCTGGTTCGACCCCCCAGGTGATGCTGTAGCCTTTCACAGCCGAGGGCCTAGAGAGAGCTAATTGGCCGAGCTCTCTCAACGGGGTGGGATGGGAGGCACTTAGGGCTCTCACATTAATTACGGCTCTATGGCCAGTCAGCGGTTCGAAAAGATGCAGTCGGTGACGTCACGTGGTTCGGAGGAAACACGTGGTAGTCTGCAGCCCTCCCAACTGAGTGGTCGTAGTAGCGTTAATGTGGGCGCCCCCTAGTGATGGGGAGGAATTGGACACGACTAAATTAGGGAGAAAAGGGTGGGGGGGTGGGGGGATCCAAGAAAAACATAATAAAAAAACCAATAAAAATAATGAGGGCTGGCTCAAGACTTCTGCACGGTACTGTATGTCTTTGGCAAAGTCAATGTTTTTTATACACCAATGCCTCCAGGTTTTTGTAGTTAAAGGCACACGAGGCAGTCGTGGCTCCAACTATGGGTTACTGGTTGGGGGTTCAACCAGCCCCCAGCCCCACCAGGCTTTCACTGTCGAACCCATGAGCAAGGCCCTTAACCCTACCTGCTCAAGGGACGTTGTATTCTGGCTGACCCTGTGCTCTGACCCCATGTTTATAAATGGCATATGTGGAGGGGGGGGGGGATTTCACTGTGCTGTAAGGTACATTAGGTACATGTAAGGTATTTTTTGTTTTATCTTTTTATCTTATATTCTACAGTTTGGCACTAGTTATATAACTTTTATAATTACACTCAGTTCACTGTTTTGTTAAAAAGATTAGATTAAATTAGTTGTCGTGAAACTTTAAACTCTGAATGTGTATAGAAAAGCATCATAACTGACATAGTAGTAACTTTTGTAAAAACTTCCGTCGCTGAAACGAGTTTTCATTTTAAAGGTTTTTATGCACTGTGGAAGCCTTTGAGTGGTAATTGTGCCATATTTTGCTTGAAGAAAATAATCGAAATTGTTTTAAAGCGCTGCAAAGTTAAAATATGATGACACAAAGATAAATAGACACATAGGGCTGTATGGCTGGCCATACTGATACATATCACATCCAGGTTAACAAGCTTCTAGCCATTCCTCCATAGATAGACAGCTTTCTGATATGTGTGTTTGTGTGTGTTGAGGGTATTAGAGTATTCACATGAGTGACTCATATGTTCTCCAGCTGGCCTGGGGAATCCCATTACACGTCAGATTTCTTCGTGTCCGTACTTCCCAAACACACTTTTCCCACTCCGTTTCACTCGTTTGTTTGTGCTGCAGGATTCAGCCGTGTACATGCGAGTGCTAATCGAGTGTTAGTGTCGTACTGCAGTGCAGTGCGCCGAATGTCCCCATATCGATTTTTGCTCCAACACAAAAAGTGCCAGTATTGTTATAAAGCAACATGTTCATCCCTGTGGAGCAGAAACCTCATAAGTTTGTGTGCAGCATAATGGAGTGCATGTGATTGGAAGATGGAGGATGTGGCTTGAAAAACTGGCTTTGTTGCTCGGGCTTAGATCAGAGCAAATGACTCACAATCACGCCACCAAACTTGGCAACAGGCTGCGCGTCTCCCACTGCACCTGGTGTGCATCCAGAGACGGCGGGGCTTCTTCCCCATTCGTGTTTGTGTGTGTGTGTGTGTGTGGGCGTTTCATTGTTTTAAAAGTTTGTGTTGTACTGTTTTGTTTTTCAGTTTGAATGAGCTAATCGTGATGATGGTCGTAAAGAAAAATGGTCTCAGTTGATCTGAGTCAAAAAAAACTTTGCACATTTTACTTCCCATATCTTTACAAAATCAAAGTGCAATGTGAGCTTGATTCAAGGAGGATTTCATGCTTTAATAGATTAACAACAATGATTCCAAGCTGTAGGGAAATTTTGCAGATGCAGGATATTTCCTGCATTTTTATAAGCAATTGTATATTAAAAAAAACAGTTGTTGTTTTTTTTTTCCTTCCATAGGATACTCCTTACAAATAACAAGCTCTTTTTATTGTAATATTTACTTTACTAAGATTAAATCTGTATCAACAACTCCTTACAGCTGTGATTTTTAAGAATCATTTTCTTAGGTTTCTCAGGTTCTTCATTAATACCTTGTATACAGAGAAATAAAAGTGTGCGAAAAGGAACCAGTTTTAGTTTCTTTAAGATCCTTTTGATTGAAAAAGTTCAGAATGATTGTCCAGTTTAAAATTGATAAAGGAAACAAAAAATGGTTCTTTTTATGGCACATTTTTACATGTTCCCCAAACAAAAAATATTTGCGTCTTTTTTCTTTTAAAAATGTGTTCGATTAAAATTCACCCGGCATCGTGAGTGACTGGTTGCACAATTCAGCTAGAGTTTATATTCATTTTTGCATAGGAGCTTCAGGTTCGGAGTAAACTAGTACAAGTTATCACTCATTAGTACAGTAATGTGCAAAAGAAATGCTCTAAAGCAAAGACAGTTTCAAAAATAGTACAGTTAAACATTTGTATTTTAAAAAACAAATGTCCATTGTTGAAAGCAATATAAACAGTGTTAAACTAAATATAATCAGTATAAGGGTATAACAATAAGGTAGAGCAGGTATAACATCACTGTTATTGTGATATAATATCTGCTAATAAAAAACTCTGCCAAGTGTCCCATAGACCACTGGTTAAAAATGTATCGGTTTTCTCTGGGACACTTGGCAGAGTTTTTTATTAGCATTTTGAAGAAACTTCCACTTTTTTTCAGGGAATCTCATTGTCAGCCTTGTTTGCATTACTGCAGAAAAACTCCGATCTACTTCAGTATGAAGTGTGGTGTATTACGAGGGGTGTTCGAGTCAAACCAAGACATTTGATTGTGCAGAATGACAGAACTGTTAAAAGAGTAAAAACTCCCTTTATTTCTCTATATACTGCCCTGCCACACTAATACACTTAGTGTTTCACTGTTGTTTGGATACCATCAATGTAGAAAGTTTTCTCAGTACGCCAGAGCCATGAACACACTCCCTGCTTCATGTCTAAAATGCTGCCCTCCCAGGAACTCCTTTAATAGCCCAAAAGTATGTAAATGGCTTGGATTGAGGTCAGGACTTTATGCGTGATCTGGCAATAACTCCCAGCTGAGTTTCAGTAACACGCTAGTGGTGTCGTAAATGATCTCGCAGAGAGATGCGTGTCTTCCAAAGGGGTCAGTCGTTACACTGAGCGTTCAGTTCACAGGAACCTCTTCCAGGATCAACATTCAAATGTTTTACTATGGCTGAGTCTCATCAGCAGCATTTACTGTGCTTCTATAAATGTCAATCAGTTTTATGACTTCAAGTCCCGGTTTGACTCGAACACCCCTTGTATGCAAGATGTCACTTCCTTTACTGAAATATAGACTATTTCCAGTAGCATTTTTTTTGTTGTTTAAAAAGTAATATTTGGAATTTCCTTTTTTTACATCACTCAATTATGCAGAAGTCATAAAATAAATATTCGAGAACAAATCTGCATTTTCGAAAAATAAATAAATAAATGTACAATTGGGTATATATTTAAAGATTAGGCTTTTTTTTTTCCCCCAATGAAAAATGGCGACCCGCTTTGAACCCACCTGAATCTGGAATGAATGACATTTGCATAAGTATTTCACACACAACCTCACTCATGTGATGTTACCCATGTGAGCCATTCTACAGTAATGACTTGTTGTTGTTGTTGTTGGATGTGACTAAATTTTTTTTGTTTGGGGAGCTTAGACAATACACATATACATATATTACAGTTATATAAGCACATTTGTCCAGGATTAAAAATAAAACAAGATAGATATTAAAATTCAAATTATCTTTAAACTAATCTTTTATCATGCCACACACTTTCTGTTTCTTTTATCAGTCTGTCACTTTTCGTGCTAGTCTTTCTCGCGTAGGTCATCAGCCACACGCTAACTCTAATACTGTGCTGTCTTACGGATTTTCCAAACCAGCAGGCTGGTTTATTTTCGATTACTATTTCCATCACAACCCTGTTTATTCTTATTCATTCCTAACGATTCCTGAGTATTGTGCCAGCATGAGATGATTGATGTACACGCTACTTAAGAGGCTTTACCTGCTTACTGTCTTTGCTTCATAAAAAGCCTCGTGCCATGCTGTTGTTCAGTCTTAATAGACTGTAACCTTTTTTTTTTGTTTGTTTGTTTGTTTTTTGGTTAACCTGAGTTTATTTGCTATGTGAGTACATTATTGGGATGTATGAGGGGCAAATAAATATCATGCACCATAGTGTTTGAGTAATTAGCTATTGTGAGTTATAAATGCTTGAAATGCAAAATAATATGCTCATTGTGACACAAGTTTCCGTACCCTGACTTACACACTTTTTGAGACTGAAACCGGTTTGTGGGCGTGTAGACCTTATGTGAGTCCTTACAAGTTTGAGGGTGTTGATTATAAATGAAAAGATAAACTACACTGTGATTTTATTTTAAAATTTCTTACTTTTTTTTTTTTTTTTTTTTAAGGGATGACGCACACCACAACGGCACTTAATTACTAACTTACACATAACCGGATGTACACCTTTGTTCATAAATAATGACATCTCTCTATTTTGTAAATGGTTATAAAGCTATGCACTTGACTCAGCCAGAAAGATTTCTTCAAAGTGGTTCATGTTCGCCACTATATTCCATAGTTATCAAATTTTCACTATATATTGGAAAACTTAAGATGTCTATAAAAATTCAGTACTATAGATTTAACTCTACCACAAATGACTTTATTTTTTTGATTATATTAAATATAGATGGATGAATGCTTATATTTTACGAACACACAAATAATATTGTTTCCAAAGTTTTCTTGACCTCATCTTGTATTATTAGATGTATTCTATGTTTCATGGTGGATCTAAACTGTATTTCTACACTCAAATATGGATGTTTCATATGTTTGCTTATGGATGTGTACTGTATTGATGGAGTATTTGGGAGGAAATAAAGGAAATATTGGGTGTTATAGAATAAGTGCTGGTTTCTTTTATTATTATTATTATTATTATTATTATTATTAAAGATGGGCTAGTTAATTGATGTGATGTGATGCAGGTATTCCAGAGCTGTGCTCTTTTGTTCCCTATAAAATCTGGTCAAAGATTTAAATACTACAACTACAAGTTCTTTGCACATGGCAAGGTAGAAGTAAATTCCTTCGGCTGTTCCCATTGAGGGGTCGCCACAGCGGACCACCTGATCCCCACAACAACTTGGCACAGGTTTTACGCCGGATGGCCTTCCTGATGAAACCCTCCCCTTTAAAAGATTCAAGAACAGCACCGCATCCAGCGGCTAGAGTTTGGGCATTTGGGGATAGGAAGGGAAACAAACAAAAAGACCTCTGACCTCAAATCACATATAGGTGATGATCGTCGTTAGTTTTTCGGCTGCTCCCATCCAGGGGTCACCACATACGGACCATATGATAAACAATTTTGGCAAACCCCATGTTTTCATGGAGCTTTTGTGTAATGCTTCAGTGTACAAAGATGGTTTACGAAAGCAGGAGGAAGAATCGTATATAGTAGTTATCCATAGTGTTTGATTGATGGTACAGTACTTGGTAATCTAGTAACCCAGTGTAAAGATCTATCCAATGATGGAAACATAAACACTTTTGTGAGTCACTCTGGATAAGAACGTCTGCCAAATGCCTAAATGTAATGGTCAGATGTCCACATATTAGGCATCAGATAGCTATATGACCATAAATATGTGGACAACTGACCACATACTTATGGCCATTTGCATGTGGTCAGGTGTCCACATACTTATGACCACATGGCTAGCTGATAAATACAGTAACCACAGCAACAGCTGGATTACATTTATTGATATTAGGTCTCAGTCTTCTTTTTGCATCTGTTAACAATTTCAGTGAACACCCTGAAGCCGTCTCACTTCAGAGAAATGTAGCCTTTGAAAATAAGATTTATTTCAGTGCTTCAAGTCAAAAGTATGAGGTGAAATAAAGCTTACTGTGGGTTCACTAACAGAATATATCTATATACGTCCTGTAAAACAGCAAAACTGCCTTGAAAGTGCACAAAGTGTGATTTCAGACTTGCAGAAAACGACACGTAGTCTACATCTGTTCAGTATACGGTCTCTTATACAACAAGCTGCTGAGAAATCATCGAGTTGTGGCCTGTCGCCATCTTGTGGCGATGATTTCCTCTGAGAAACTACATTTCCCATCTCTCCAGGAGGACGTGGACCGGAAGCAGGAAGTGCGGACGTCAGGAAATACTTTAGACGGTGACGCGTTCGACATGGTAAGATGGAATAAAGGTTTAATTAATAAAAATGTTTGACTTAACGCGTAGTTTCAATAATATTCCTTGTGTTCATATTACATAAATGTAAGGGATTCATATAAATCTCTGTGTTAACTTCGCAGGAGGTTAACGAGCTTGTTGAACATGTTTATGAAGACAAAAAAAAAACGCGTAGTTTGAGTCAGAAATGATCCGCACTCCGGTTATATTAAAGCGTCTGTTTGTCGTATTGTCTCAGCTGTTTCCCCAATAGCTGTGCAGCTGTGAATGTGTTTCAGCGGTTTATTTGTAACTGCGGTGCGAACAAACAGGAAGCTAGTGATGGGTCGTTCATGAACGATTCGTTCTTTTTGAACGAATCTTTAACATGACTCAGATGAACGAGTCGTCTCGGAGAGTGATTCGTTCAGTTTCTATTGGGCATCGCAAAACCTCCGTATGTTATATACAGGAAACAGAAATGAGTAGTTAGTTACCTTTGAGTCTTTTCGGTCCCGAGTCGTTCGTTCTTTTGACACGTGACTCTCATAGACGCTATGCAGTGCAGCACACAGGAAACAGTATTAAACGATTCTCAGCAATGATTCTTCAAGTCCCGAGTCGTTCCGTTCCTTTGTCACGTGACTCCCATAGACGCTATGCGGTGCAATAGATTCAAAAGAACGAACGACTCAGACTGGGAGATATTATGGTGAGCTGCTCATTCTGTTTATTATAATTGCATTGTAATATTTTCATAACTGGAACTATAGGCAAAATTTGTGTATGTAGATGTATTGGGGGTATTTTTTTTATTGAAAACGCAACATTTTAATTTATTTCAGATCAAAAGAACAAAATGACTCAAAAAAAGATTCGTTCATTTTGATGAACGAGATTCAAAGAACCGAGTCACTAAAATGATTCAAACTTCCCATCACTAACAGGAGCGCTTTGATATCTGCAAACAAAATTCAATACTCTAATGAAGGTGAAAGTTTCCTAAAGTGAATCATTATAGGGGATACCTACAGTTTTCTGGGTTTCTCAAGGGCCAGTAATGGATCATTATCAGCAAAAAGGTTGAACATTTAACAATGTTCATTACAATGAGATGCTTATTGAAGCCTAAACTTCGGATTAAACGCAGAGGACTGCTATCCAAGCGCTCTCCATGATCTTGCTTGACGATGTACATCCGCACACTTCAGCCCACACTTTCCCCAAGTCCTGATCTCACTCCGTCTGATTTTCACCTATTTGGGTCCCCGAAAGCAGCCCTATGAGGACAACGATTCACTTCCGATGAAGACGTGAAGACAGCAGTGCATTCGTGGCTTGCAGATCAGTCTAATGAGGGAACACAAAAGCTTGTTGAGAGAGGGACAAAGTTTATTGAAAAGCAAGGAGATTATGACGAAAGATCATGCATTTGTCTTTTGTAAAAGTTAGTTTAAAAAAATTATACAGCCAGAGTGTGGATAATTTTTGACTCACCCTCGTGTAAACAAAATCAGTTGTGGTTTAGAAGACCTATTTCTTATACATTTATGTATAAATTTAAATAAAAACAAGTTTTAAAAAGTTATTTACTTAATTTAGCCAATACTTAATTAGTCAAACATTAATATAGTGTACTTACTTTTTCCTGGCAAATGTACAGTACTGTGCAAATGTTTTAGGCACCATGTTTTTTTTTTTTTTTCTGGGTACAAACTTATACGATTATAAACTTTAACGTTTATTTTAAATCAGTACAATAAAACGTTTCTGATTTCCAAACATTCCAGAAAAACCAAAACATTTTAATCTTACAGGAAAATATCTGTAGGCCAAAAAGAAAGCAGCATATTATGTAAAAGGCCACCTTTCAGACAAACAACAAAGCTTTTGCATTTATGAAAAAAGGAAGCAGGTGCGAAGCAGGACGTGCCTGGGTCTGCGCGATGTTCAGTAAAACTAAGCGGCCAATTTCCTCATAAAACTGCTCAAATTGTACCTAAGATTATATTTTAATCAAAGGCTCATCACGCATATTATTGACCTTTTCATTAATTACTGTTTACTGCATTTTATAGTTTTCTAAAGTAGAATCTTTTTGTTTTTGAACACATTCTTGCTCTACAGCAGTACTTATTTGGATTAAATCCAAACCCTGCTGTTAACAGTAACCGACCGACCGACTGACTGACTTAAGGAATACATTAAATCTGGAATAAAGCCATTTCTTTATAAGGAAGCATAAACTGATGATCTGCTATAATATTTTTTTTTTGGCAAATTGTACTCTTAACTTGACTTTATCATTCTAAGTAATAGAATAAAATATATTTGTCATATTTTAATATTTGGTAAACCTATAATAAAGGAATAATTACTTATTTATGCAAATATTATAATAATAAAATAAAGTTATGTAGCCCTTATTCATTCAAAGCCAAATTGGCCTTAGTGTGTGATTAGGGATGTGTTACGCATGTTACTCAAGTTCCCTGGTATAGGTGTAACCCTGCACGAGATGAGTAGTATCACTGTTAGAGAAACAGAAATGTGTTAAATGTAAATACTTTATACCTCCAGGGATGGTTTATGGTTTAAACCCTTCCTGCGACATAGTGTTAAACATTTTCACATTTTTCTTTTGAAAAGGCAACCGGAGCAGATCAAGCTGTCGGTCTTGGGCTGGTTGGCTTCAGTCTGTTACTGTTCACGTACTACACCATATGGGTTATAGTCCTGGTAAGTAAAATGAATCTGTGTGGCCAAAAGTATTAAGACAACATATACCATGTGTTATAGTTTTCGCCGTGTATGCCAAATCATGTCGCTTATTAGTTCAAGGCGGTCTGGCTGAATAGTTGTCCACTCAGAATCATCTGGTTTAGTTAGTGGATGGAACAAATACGTGGCAGTATGAATATGAGTCTTACTTTCCACCTCTGCTCATATAAACCGCTAGAGCTGGAGAATTCTCAAACTAATTATGAACTTCTGTGGCAAATTTCTATACATGATCTTCAGGAATTGTATCATTATTTAAAAAAAAATTATAACGTCATTAAAACCTTGAATTTACTTTCGTCTCAATACTTTTGGACACCACTGTGTACACACACATAAAATTCACTCAAATGCCTATTACTATTTAGCTTGTAGTTGCTGCTTGAGCATATTTTAAGGGCCTCTTCTTAACTGGCTGTGGCAGCATAATACTTTATGCAGGGGTGATAGCGTTCCGGCACCACGCCGGATTTCCGGCGTACTGTGGCTGCGGGGGGGAAAAAATCAGGTTCGCGGATATTGATCTGTCATTTCTCTAGATCTGAGATGCGCAGGTCAGAGAGCAGCTTTAACGC
>JAQMYG010000017.1:8514272-8525331 GCA_030014215.1 Clariallabes teugelsi
TTCACACACAAACACACGCACCACTCTCTGCCTTACACAGAAACTCTGCAAGCACTAAGACCATCACTCTGCAACTCTTTGCTCGTCTTGCGGAACACTCGTAAACCGCGTTACTCGTAATCCGAGGTTCCACTGTACTTAAAAAAATTTGCACTTGTGATATTAGTTAGATATTAGTGTGAATTATTAAATAAATAAAGACCTACTAGGGGCATTCAAGTCAGATGGGGACTTTTGTTGTGCAGAATAACAAAACACCATGATGGGAGTAAAGACTCCATTTATTTCTCCATATAATCCCCTGCTACACTAATGCAATTATCCCAACATTTCACTAGTGCTTGTATACCATCAGGGTAGAAAGTTTTCTCAGTACACCAGCACCATTTTTGGACTGTCTGCTTCACTTCAAAACGCTTGCCACCCAGGAACTCCATTAATGGATTGAACATGTGGAAATAACTTGGAGCGAGATCAGGACTGTATTGGGGATGTGGCAATAACTCCCAGCCGAGTTCCTGTAATGTGCTAGTATTGTTGGTGGATGATTGTGTGTACAGTTCCCACAGACAGATGCGTCTCTTTCACAAGTTGGAGACAAGTTGTCCATCTATTTTCATGGACCTCAACTCCTTCAATGCAAGCGTTCCCCTACTGGATGTTCACAGGAACAACCATAGTGGGATCCGAGCCACTTCGGGTGGGATTGGACATGCACTATGGCCTTTTTTAAAATGTTAGTACTATTCAGATGTGTGAAGGTTCTCATCACCGTACTCTGCTTGAAGTTTTATGTAAATGTCAATCAGTTTTATGCCTTAATTTGTGAGATATTTAATCACAAGTCCTGGTTTATTTCGAATGCCCCTCATACTACATTCTAAATGCTGCTTAAACCTTATCAATTAAAACTACTAGTGGCTTTAGCAAAACTTATCATTTAGTTTGTAATGGGAAGTTACTGTACTGTAAAATGGGTAAATGTGCTTCCATATGTAAAGTTTTAGTTCTTTGTATTCAGTCAACTTATAAAAACAAGGACAATGCAAAGTGGTCCTTATGTCCTTAACAGTCTTCCTTCTTTCTGCTAGCTTCACTCAAGGAACATAGAAATAATTTGGATAAGATAAAATTTTGTCATGTACACAACCATACATGGTATGATATGACCTCATATATGTCAAAGTATGAGGTGATACAAAATGGGAAAAATAGGATATAATGGAACTACTGCAGTGGTTGATTCATAGATAAGTATTTTAATCAAAATATCTGTCAAATGTTTGGTGATTTTCGAATGCATCATAGGAGAAAAAAATCTAGGCACTTGGACATTCCGTAATCCTGAAGATGTTTGGCCATTCATCTGAGAATGAGAAGCTTCAACACATGCCTTTTTTACTTTTTATTTTATTTTTTACTGCAGCCATTTAGATAAGTGGTGAAATGTCTTCAGTTAAGTCTTCTAACATGTTAATTTTCTGACTCTTCACATGCTCCAGTTGACCACACTGGTAAGTCTTACTGTATTCACAGTTCCCTATGCTCCAGGTCATAACTTCAGCCACTTTTCCAAAGCTCCCATTTTGAGTTTTGAAGCTAATGACTATGGTGCTGGGAACTCTTCCAGAAGGTCTGAGTGCTTTCGTTTTCTTTTTCTTTTTTGTTTCTTTCTTTATTTATTTATTTATTCACCCATCCAGAGGTAGAAAAAACTGATTCCCCCTTGAGCACCTGACTAGATTGGTAATCCAGTGTGGCTCGTAGACTTCCCATTTGGTGTTTCATGGATGGCATCTTAAGGGGAACCACTGTTTCTTAGCTACCAGAAAATTTTCATAAGTTTTTTTTTTTTTTTTTTTTTTTTTTTTTGTCATGATAGTGCTGAAAGGAAGAAAACAGAAATGTAATGTCTTCTGGACGTGGTGGAAAAGTGTGTGCATATTTTTTTTGGTTCTGCAAGGGTCTTCCATTTCATTACCTTTGACAGTGATGTCCTCATGACGTGTTCTTCATTCTTGATCTGCTGTGGTGTGATTTTGCCCTTTTATTTCAATCTGAGGCCAGGTTTACAATTTTTTGCTGTGATCTGGTTTTAGATCAGCATAAAAGGAGCACATGTGGTTGCTGAACTGTTGTTTGAAAATGGCCATCAGGCCATCACTAATGGGTTTGCAATAGACTAAATGGTCAGTTCAATTATGATTGAATTATGTTAATTGTCTACTAATGTTAGGGGATTTATGGTAAATTGAACAGTATTCATGGATCTATAAATCATAAAGTTTTTTAAATTATGCATCTGTTTGTGACTTCTGTTTATAATTTGACCAGTTAAGCCCCGTAATGGTTAATCATTTACACAGTGGTTATCCAGCGTTCAGGGAACCACAGTTACAGGTATAAAAGGCATTCTATGAACCATCTATTTTGAACCACCAGGAGCAGTGGGAATCACCTGGTTGACATATTTCCTTATTCGATGTGTAAGAAACCGAGATCAGGTGAGGTGACCGGGAAGAGCGGCATGAAACAGAAATATGTCAATTGGCAACTATATGTTTAGATAAGCTGCAACACCCACCAACAATCTTTCCAGCATGAAGGAACAACAGTGGCCACCTCTAGGTCTGCTGGAATGGTCCGGAGATTAGCGCTCAGGGAATGCTTTCGGTTGATGGAAGTTGGCGATGTGAGAAAACTCTACTAGAAAATTTCACCTCAAAGTCATCTGAGGAGGCTTATTACCTGAGCTTCCATGGCTTTTACATTTCTTGTTTACCTGATCCGTAATTAAAGGGCAGTTTAGAAACCCTCGTGAGCCGAGATTTTGGCTCCCTCACTAGCTCCTGGTAAATTGGAGTGGATGATCGTAACGTACCCCTTTCAAGAAGGATATAATAATTTTATGGTCCCTCGGAAAAATATTATCCATGGTGAATCACAGCCATGCCCAAAATATATGCCTTGCACCCAGCAGTCCCTAAGGATTTTTTTAATTGAAGCTGTATACCAAGTGCAGAACACCTAAGGGTATTTGGAGCTCTTGTGGTCAAGAATTCTTCATGGACTTCAATCTCACAGTCTTCAAGTTGTATTTCATTCTGAAGCACAGGTATACGCGACCTGGAAACCACAGACTTGCTGGTGATCTTTGGACCTAGATTCTGATTTCTATCCAACTTGAGTTATCAGCAGTAGAAATGGGAAAAGATATCAAGTAGTGGGTTATCCAATACAGCAGTGGGTTAAGTTAAACTGTTGTAGAGTGCTGTCCAGCTCAGTCGGTAATGAGTTCACTTTGCCAAATACTCTTCTGATCTGGGAGACCACATTTGGGTGCAGATGCCAGGTGTCTGCAGCTCCTTTGTACAGTTTCTGTTCTCTGTTGCCTCTTAATGAGACTATTCATAAAACGGACCACCTGAACACCTTTTGTGTAATGGTGGAGAGAGCCATCTGACCCATAGAATTAATACTGTATAGTCTGCGGGATCAAGATGTGCAAGTTGGAGTGATTGCTTCAATGCAAGTAGTGACACCACTACCATACTGGCTCACATTTTCAACACGTTTTCACAGGGATGTTATCAGGGCATCTGCATTCAGTGCTTGAGCAATGTGCATCAGGAGGTGATTCAATAAGGGTAGCAAAACATGAACGCAAGGACCATCCTGCTCGGGATCAGTCATATAGATTGTGTGATATTGAGCACAGGTACAAAACAATTCCCAGAGACTCGTGTAAAGATGTTAACTTCTTCCGATCAGTCATAACATTAACACAATGACATCGATTGGCAATAAATGTTTGACATTATCATGGTCACCAAAGACTCAAAGACTATGCCTGTGGGGAGAAAAAGGCTAGCCTGTCCAGGTCTGATTCTACAGAAAATCCAATGCAGCACAACTCGCCAAAAAAGGTCAATGCTGGCCAGGAAAAAAAGGCACCTGGTCACCCAGTGCGCCATAGCACACCTTACACGGGGCTCAGCAGGTAAAAAAGAGCCCAAGGCCATGGACCCGGCCACCAGTTTCCCCAGATCTCACTCATGATCGAGCACCAATGGGAGGACCCACCCCACAACCCACATAACCCAGCGGATCTGCTGCCAATGTCCTGGTGCCAGACACCACAGCACACCCTGGAGGCCTTATAAGAGTCATGCCAGAACTGCCCAGAAGGCCCAAGGGGAACCTACACTATATAGGGCATAACATTTTATGTTATAATGCTATGGCTGATTCATTATAAAGACGAGATTTAGCATTGCCTGTTCTAATCCTCCGTTTCAACTACTGCTAGGGTGTTGATATGCTTAGAAATCACTTTTGTAACTTCGGGGTAAGTTCTCATGGTGCGGGCCCACATGCATAAGAAGGAGCCCAGGTGATTCTCACCACTCCTGGAAGTTAGGGGGAAAAAAAAGGTAAAATGAACCTATTTTTCAAAGAAATGGCAAGATTTCTGTTTGAGATTAAGGCTGCCGGACTGAGCGACATGTGAATTTCAGTAGTCTGTCTCACCTCACACGTGATCCTGTGTTTGTTTTCATTTGGTGTATGTATGTGTCTGTTTTTGTGTCTCTTCATGTTACTTGGATAGTCCAGTGTAGCTCTAGGTTTGCATTCCGTTCAAGCTGGAGCTGCATGTCTTTTCGACTTGTTTAAGGAACCAGGCTCAGATGTTCACCGGTTTGTTCAGAATAAAAACCTACAGCTACACTAACCATTCACTGATAAATCTGATACTTCTGGAAAAAATCAATAGTTATATTTTGAGAATTATACCGTCAAGGGAATGGTTCCAAACTCTAATGCACTTACTGTATGTCTCTCTGGATCTCCATTCTCTTTTTATTACGAGATGCATTAAAACCCATACTTCAAAGTTGGCTCTTAGCTCTAACAGCCATTGCAGCTGACGGTGAAATCACACTAAATTATTTTTGTTTTAACTGCTTCTGTCTTTCAAATTAGTGACTTTCCTCCTGACGTAGTTGGAGCTATTGGGATCCTTATTAAGATACCATATGCATGACCTTCACTTATATACAGGATTGCATTATACAGTACTGTAATAAAAAATAGCTTTAACCATTAGCTTTTTATCATGTTAGGTGATAAAAAAAAAAAAAAGTGAATCTAATAATTGATAATGGAATGAATATTATGGTTTATGGACCTCATAATTCAATTCTTGTGCCATGTTTGACCTTAAAAAGTCTATATTAAAGTCACATGCATATACAGTATAAACAACAATCTCTTCAGTGCTGCATGATGATATGTCTACTGTAGTC
Source organism: Clariallabes teugelsi (assembly GCA_030014215.1). Lineage (NCBI taxonomy): Eukaryota > Metazoa > Chordata > Actinopteri > Siluriformes > Clariidae > Clariallabes > Clariallabes teugelsi. The sequence continues at coordinate 8,519,579 of JAQMYG010000017.1, forward strand.
ATTTATTTATTTTTTACATAAAGGATTATTCATACATTTCATCACTGATTGCTGAAGGAAGCACTTTAGGGCAACTCGTAGAGTGGTTTATAGAGATGTGTGTTTTTTGGCCATCTTTTAATACTAATGTCCGCTCAGGTGCCCGCATCGAGGAGTTCTTCTATGAGAAACTGGACAGAAAGATCCCGATAAGAACCACAAATGGTGAGCTCCTGGGACAGTACATGCAGGATGCTGCCAAGGACTTTGGATCTGGAACTGCGTATGGTATGTAAAACTGAATCCGCGGTCCTGGGGAGGAGTTTTTTTTTTTTCCTATCAATAATTTTAAAACAAATGTTCCTAAATAATAAGTGAGATGGAATCAAGTTGTAGTAAAGCGAATCCTCAACAAAGAGCGCTGCAGTCTGCTTTACATCACTCACTGGCTTAGAATCTGTATTCATTTGGATGCTTTTCAGTGGTCAGTAGAGGGCACACTTGTCTTTTCAAAGGAATGGAACTGAAATGGAGTGTTACATACTTCACTGCCTGTGCCGAATGCTAAAAGGTCATGAACGATTCAATGTCCTATTTAATAATTAAAGCTTTGTAAAGTGGAATAGTAAATCTGCATTCTATAAGTCTGGTTAATGTAGCTTTTAAATTGGAAATCTGTCTGCAGCATAAGAATAAAGAGCCAAAACACACATGGTCAACCATATACACATGCATAAATATACTGCTTATACGTAACTCAGAGATTACGTATAAATTAACAAATGTATAGGTCAGTGCTTTAACTTTTAACCATAACCGGTTATGAGAGTGAAACCTATTTTTATTTCTCTATATAATGCCCTGCAACAAGAATGCACTTATCCCAGTCTTTCACTAGTGCTCGGATACCATCAAGGTAGAACGTTTTCCCAGTACGACAGATCCATGATCGGACTCCCTGCTTCATTTCGAAAACTTTGGGCTCCTAGGAAGTCCATTATTGACCCAAAAATGTGGAAATGGCTTGGAGCGACATCAGGACTATACCAGAGAAGTGTCAACAATCACTCCCAGCCAAGTCCCTGTAATTTGCAAGTGATCAGTATGAGGTTGCACATTGTCCTACAAAAACTGCCTTTGGTGATCAAACTTTTTACCGCTTTTATCTGTGTGCATTCCATTTACTAGGAACTCCTCGGCCAGCATCGTCATACTGAGTCTCAACGGCATGCTGTTTTATGCTTCGTTCACGAGAAGTCCCAACTAGACTTGAACTTCCTTCATAGTTCATTTCTGAGAACAAGTTAGCATGGAAAGCAAGTCCTACCCCACATACAGTATAGGCTACAGATGGAGGGTGGGCCTGGGTGTCTATGAGCATCACACTATGAACAGTGAAAACAGTGACAGGATGCCAGGAAATAAACTGCGACTGATGTCAGTGGGGGGATTGTGTGTTAAAAATGAGGCCAAGCTAAATTTTTTCATGTCTAGAAATCGAATTAAAATCTAAGAAAATTCAAGTAAAAATTTAGATGTTTGGTGGTCTTTTGGTAAGGACAAAGAAAATACCTTAAAGTAACCTGACTTAAACAATAACATTCAAACTCCTGTTTAAAGTAATTATCAAATGATCAGTTTAGTGACTTTGATTAAATGGAAATAAAAACCAGCTGTTTCTGTAGAATTTTCAGTTCCCAAGATGCTTACAGAGCATGTAAGGCTGTTTAAAAAAAAAAAGTATTAATCAGGAGTGGGCTTCAAAAGATATTGTGAAATACTGTGAAGGCTATCAGCAAGAAGTAGAGAAAATACAGCTTCATGATGACCAAGAACGGAATACCCTGCCAAAATTGACAACAGCAGAAAAAGATCAGGAAGGCTCCCAAAAGCTCTTTCTCCTACGCGAAAAAACAAACAACCCTGCCTAAATCATCCCAAATGTTTCAGAATGTTTTCCGGTCAGATGAGACCAAACCAACAAAATAGTAGTTTCCGTATGAAACTAATGAAATCCTATTGAATCAATCCTAGTTAAAAGCTGTAGAATGGCATGAAGAGGACCATGGACAGGAGATCCGTGCACTTAAAAAAAAATAAATAAATAAACTCATGCCCGTGTTAGTAGCAGTTTCCTCTTATCCTGCTAAGATAACTTACTTTTTAAGAATCTTAGCAGGATAACAGTTTCCTGTTTTAATGCGTCTCTGCTTTATAGGACCATTTTGGACTTGTTTTTTACTTGTTTAAACCTTTTCCATCCCTGTTAAACCTCAAGAATGTTTAACTACAGGATGCCACATTTCAGAAACTGTGTTTATAAGTGTTATCTTTAATGAACGGAAGATGATTTTGGTGTGGGCTGGATGGCATCTCTCACTCATGTGTTTCAAAATAGGAGATTTCCTCCGGCTGTTTAGTTTTTAAATATTGTGGGAATGATCCTCCTACACACTTGGCACCGAAACAGATGAATCACTCATGACTTCACTTCAATGTGAATTCCAATGCCCTCTAACTTGTTGAACCTATAAAATTACAACTCTGTACACCTCATGACCATATCCCAGTTACCTCACGGATGGAAAAGAGAAAGATATGAGTATCTGAGTCTGTTTGTATGTTGTTCTTGTACAGAATTTACAGAAATACAGAATTGTTAATAACGAAAAATAAAACAAACAAAAAAAAAAAACGTAGGACGCCCCCACCCCTCCCGCCCTTACTGCTTCCACAGAGTTTAAGAGGGTAAGTGGCTGCCGGGTGCTGCTAATCATCTGTATGCACCCTTTATAAGTGCAGAAGGTTTGACAGTTTTCTGGAATGCCTAGAGGGAAAGATCTGAACAATGGTCCAAACCAAAATTATGTGAGAGACTGATAAATTCATACAGAAACGATTATTTCAAGTTGCTTGCTGCTGAAAGTGGACCTACTTGAAGCTTATCTTATGGCTTCACTTCTGTTAAATAAATAATGGGACAGTGGGGGGAAAAAACTTATATTGTCCGTCTGAGGTTGTATTTACCTTATACTAAGAACTGCTAAGGTCAGATGATTTTTGTAATGTTTCTACACAAAAACACGTCGAATTAAAAGAGGAGGCACTAACTTTTACACATGACTGTATAATAAGTATGAAACAAACAGATTAAAAAACGCACACACATTCTTGCACTATGGGGAATTTGGAAACTTTTTACCCTTTATGCATGTTTTTGAACCGTGGGAGGAAACCAAAGTATCTGGAGGAAACCAAGGAGGAAACCAAAGTAAGTCGACCTCTTGGCCCTAGACGTGTGCAGCCACAGGTGCTTATTACTATGACATCATGTCTGGCAAGGTCGGAGGAAAAAAATATATACTGTATGTACTGTGGAATTTCCTAATTTTCTCTCCAATTTAGACATTTATATCAAATTCCCTTCAAGGCTCACAGCCATCTTTAATAATGAAATCTCGAATATAAGACTGATGAGTCTGGATTTACCCTAATGCGGAGCGATGAAGCGATGCACCCATCGTTCGAGTATTATTCCAAGACTCAAATTGTGAAAGAGTGGTTTTGATGGCATGAGGATTTGTTTTCACATATGAACCGCCCTCACATTGGGTACTGTAATCAAAGGCACTGTAATCTAAAGGCACTTTTATAAAAAAAAAAATTTCAAATTAAAATAGGCCTAATGTAATGGGAATTAATATTTTGCTGTGTCTGTGTGTTCAGGAAGCACATTGTACACCGTAGGAGACTATCAGAGAAGGCTAGGGATTGCAGAGAGAGAGTTCTTACAAGCATCAGCTGTCAGCTTCCTCACACCTTTGCGGAATTTCCTCGAGGGTGATTGGAGAACCATATCGGTAAGATTAACTTTTCAGGAAAGGAGATAAAACCTGCTTGTACACAAATAGAGAGAGAATGATGTGTGAAACATTAGATTACAAATGTGATCTGTATGTAAAATTTAATTCAATTTTATTAGTGTAGCGCTTTTAACAGTTGTCATTGTCGCAGAGCAGCTTTACACAATCAAAAGAAATTATGGACGTTTGTGTGAAATGTGAATGTTGATGAATCAAAATGATTAGACGATTTAATTGCGATTTTTTTTATTTTTATTTTTATTGTTATTATTATTCAGTACAATTGGACTTGTCTGCCCGTGACTACGTGAAAGGTTACATGTGTTCCGATCAACTGTATTTCTTTCAGAAAGAAAGAAGGCTACTGGAGAACCGCCGCCTTGACTTGGATGTCTGCAAAGCACGTCTGAAGAAAGCCAAGCTTGCGGAAGCGAAAGCTGCTGTGAGTCATGTTACTGCTTGCTTAAGTCTTTGCTGAACCTCTGTTTTTGATTTCCCTCCTCCCCTACGTACATGCACATCTGACTTTATTCAGGGAACAGTGCTATCCATCTCTGAATGGTGCAACATATCCCTGTGAGTCAGCACAATGATGAGGTGGAGTCACCATGTGAGCGGCGTGTTTACGTTTGCACTCGTGATGGAGTTGCATCAGGAGATTAGGAAATCTTCACATGCGCCCTGCTAAGATCATTCCTGGAACTGCCTCCGTAGCAAATTACGTCATCTATCTAGTGGATAGAAAAGACGCTTCTAAAAATAGAAGCATTTAGTCCCGCTTATTCCTGCGGCTGAGCTGTTCACTCTCTACCCCCGTAAACGTTTCGTAGTTCTTGCAGGTGTTGGGTAGTGGTGTCACCATGAATCATACTGAAGACAGACTCTTATAGGATAATATATATAATATATAAAAACCTTGTGTAATATGATACCAGGTGTAATGTGATGTACTGACTCATTCTGTCCTATAATTAAAGACTATAGTTAAAGTCTTGTATTTTGGCGATATTTAAAAAAATTATTAAAAACTTTAAAGGTTCTTAGATTATCTGCGCTGCTTGACTAAATGTCTTCCTTAACAAATGTTATTATTAGATTAACTGTAGGACTACAACGTTAACAGGGCAACACATGGAACAGTCATAATTTTCTTGTTTGCCGCATCTGTGTTTGTGTTTATGTGTGTGTGCGTGTGGGTGTTTGTCCGTAGATGCATGGAGTGTCACCCCTTATCTTTATTTATGCGCATTAACACGTTTCTTTGTTGTCATTTGCACAGTGTGAGGGAGATGTGAGTACCAGTGTCTGTGTGTGAGAATGTTTGTCTTGCATACTGTTTCTCTTTGGTTGTCTCTGGTTTGATCTGTATTTTAAGACTCTCACTTATTTCCAATCAGCCAAGACTTGTGCTTATTTTATTAAAATGGGCAAAGAATAATCAGGTCAGTTAAAGCATAGCTCTGAACGGCACTGTCTGGGACTAATGTACAAATGTAAAAACGTTGCATTGTTGTAAACACTTGTGAGTAAGCTGCCGTACATAAGTACCTACGGATTCATCCACAATGACAAATGTCTTCTGATAAAATTACAGGATATCGTTAGCATGACCTATTGTATGAGCACACCGGAATTGGCGCACATGTCTCCCTCTGCTTCCCGCATCTTATTGCTTGACATTTGCACTGGATGTTTGAGGTGTGTCTGTCTACATCATTGGTTTCAAAGAAATAATGACACTTAGGTGAAAGATTGTAATTCATATCCTGTGCACAGAAGGAAAAACGCAGACACACACGCACTTACTATACAGTACCTACGCACACACAGGCTTAACTTGTGCCAAATACCTTGTGCCAGGGCTATATGGTAAAAATTAGATTTTGGTATATAGGAGTATACCAGAATGAA
>JAQMYG010000017.1:8525612-8536924 GCA_030014215.1 Clariallabes teugelsi
ATATACGGCATCTATGTGTATAATTGATAATGTATATTATATTTTAAATTGTCCTATGGTAATATTGTAATGTCCAGTTGTGCAGTGATTTATGTACAGTACAGAGGTTTTATTATATATTTTTATTATATATTTATAAATTTATATACATTTTTATTATAGATTTATTCTATTGGGAGGTTTTAAATACTGTGTTACAAAAACAAAAAAAACGCAAGAAGGTATCCAGATGATTCTCACCACCAAGAAATGATTTACAGGTTTATTTGCAAAACACCTTATGGACAGACACCAGTCAAGCATTTACAGTGCTCAGGTCAAGCTAGGGAAACATGTTAGAAAACTTTGCTGTTCATACTGTTGTGCATTGTGCATATATTTAAATGTCTATGTTCTCTCACTTAACTGTCACGAAGCAAATTAATGATCGTTTTCATAAACTTGCTTTAAAGATTTTTTGCCATCCTATAGAGCAGATTGCCTGTGCTCGCACTCCATCAGTCATAGTGACACGAGCCAATACTGAGTGACTGTGAGCTCAAGCAAGCGGAAGGGGCAGTTAGCTGTTAGTTGTCCGAGTGGTGGAACAGTTCGAGTCGGAGTACAACAGTTCATAAAGACATTTTCAGGGGCTCCATGTCTCTCAGAAGAAGCACATTTTAACCATTTAATCATGTGGGTGGGAATTAGATATGAGTAAAATGACTTAGATATTTACTAGGGGGTAAAATCAAGGGGAAAAAAATACAAAAAATCTACAATAATTTTGATGTCTGAATGTTTAAACGATGATCAAAATATTTATTTAGTTTAAACCATTTATATAACATGACAAACACCACCTTCCCCCACCAGCCCCCAAATAAAAAAGGTAAAAAAAAAAAATTTTTTAAGTATTTTTACAGTAACATGCACATTTTCCAAGAACATTTATTAAAAGTGTAAGAAACGTGGTTGACCTGAAAAAGATTGTGCAAGCAAACAGTACCATTTTCTGCAAAGGAGGTGTAGGAGTGGCACCAAACCTTTTATTCTTAATCAACCTACAGTTCCCATAAAACAGGAACTTGAAAAATGGTGATCAATTGATTTTTACACACTTCGCCTAAATTCACAATAATGAAAAAAGAAAAATTGGGATATGTCCTATTTCATGTACATGTAATCTTTGAGGGTCAAATAATTAATCAGATATGTTGAATACAAACATAAAACATTTACATTTAAAAACATGTAAATGGTTTGCTATTCGAAAGTGTTGCATTTAAAACAACTTATCAAATCTTATCAAATATCGCATAATTTACACTGTGATACTAACTAACCATGTATGAAAATCTTAAAAATAATGTAGACCTTGCCTTTCATATAAAATCATAGACAGTGGAGAGTGGAACCTTGGATTGCGAGTATAATTCGTTACGGAAGCATGCTTGTATATCAAAACACTCATATATCAAAGCAAATTTCCACTATAAGAAATAATGGAAACTCTGATGATTTGTTGGACAACCCAAAAATATTCATATAAAAATTATTTAAAGAACTTTAATAATTTAAAGTACGACTCCCGGGTGATATGTAAACTCTCGCAGTCGGAGGTTTAGAGAGAGCTGATTGGCCGAGCTCTCTCAGAGGGGAGGGATGAGAGCTCATGTAAGCGGAAGGAGAGGATAGCACTGTTCTCCGAGTGTGTTACAGTGCGTGAGCGAGCAGTTCTGAAAAGATGCGGTCGACTGGTGTCACGTGGTTCGGAGGAAACACGTGATAGTCTTCGGCCCTCCCGACTGAGTGGTAGTAGTAGCCTTAATGTGGGAGCCCCCTAGTGACGGGGAGGGATTGGACAAGACTAAATTAGGGAGAAAATCGGGGGGAGAAAAATAATAAATTAATACAAAATATAAAGAAAAAATACAACAAATTAACCGGCACGTTACCTTTGAAAGGAATCGTGGCCGTAGTGTTTAACACCATAGAGAGGAGAAAAAGGGGGGAGGGGTGTTAAGGGGGCTGCTGTGTAGGACGACACACCTGGATGTTGACTATACGAGTGACGCATGTGCACTGAGTGAGCATGGGAGACGATTACCCACAATTCCGCAGCACGAGAGGGAGAAGAACCATTGGCTCAATTGTAATGACGTCAAATCAGGAAGCGCATGCGTGCTACATGATACTCGATGATACTTGGTATTCGTATATCGACCCGCTCGTTTTTCAAGTCAAAACTTTTTGCTCGTCTTGCAGAATGCTTGCAAACCGGGTTACTCGCCATCCGAGGTTCCACTGTATATCCCTTGCATGTTGCATCCATACAACCCAGCATGTGAAACTTTTCATTTGGCAGTGGATTTTGTTAATTGTTTAGTTAATTGATCCCACTGAATTTTAACAAGGCAACGTGTTTACGTCAAAGTTGAATAAAAAAAAAAGTAAAAAAAAACCCGAACATATACTGTACATGCATATAAGGCTTCACAAGGTCAATTATGTTGTGGTCCAAGGCTTGATGATTGAACCAGAAAGGTTTTTTTTTCTTTATTTTTCATAACATTTCTTTTTTTATACGTAGAATTCTGAATTGATGCCTAAAGAGAGGGAGATGATGCCTGACTTTCCCATTACACACACCATGTAAACATTCGTTCATTCATTCATTCATTAATTCATTCTTTTATTCATTCATCTTCTATACCACTTATCCTGGATCGTGAAGGGCCTGGACACTTATGGCCATACCATGACCTGGACAGAGTGCCAATCCATTGCAAGATGTGCACACACACACACACACACACACACACACACACACACACACAGACACACACACACACACACAAAACATGCAATTTCTGGGAATGTCACTTACCTAATCTGCATGTCTTTGGACTGTGGGAGGAAACCGGAGGAAACCCACCAAGCACGGGAGAACATGCAAACTCCATGCACACAGACCCTGGTGGGAATCGAACCCTCGACCCTGGAGGTGCAAGGCCGCAGTGCTATCCATGACGCTCCTGTGCCGCCTCCATATAAACATGTTAGGGGAAAAAAAACTATATAAAAAAAAAAAAAGGACAAGAAGACATGACATGAGATGAAGTGCTGCTAAATATTAAGTAGATAAGATTGTGCAACATTAACAAGTCTGTCCTGGCTGGCGCTTCTTGCTTCAGAAATGACAACGAATAAACCACTTGACTCTGCATCTCATGTTTTGCTTTGCTGCTTGCTTGCTTTTGTTTGTGTTTCCTTAGTTTGAACTAAGTGTGCTGTGTGCTGAGGCAGTTTTATCTGGATGCATGATTCTGTGTAAAATTCTGTTTCCCCCCTTCACTTTTTAGGCTGCACCTGATTTTCAGGAGACTAGGCCCCGCAATTATGTTCTGTCCGCCAGTGCATCTGCGGTAAGAGTGCTGCAGAAAATATTGGTGTCTTTCTCTTCCTGTCCCTCTCCCTTTCGAGAAAACAAGCCGCAAATCCAGGCAAACAGCATAGCACCTGGTTTACATGAGAAATGCTTGCCAAACACTCCCACATACTGATCTAAACATCAAAGATTTTTATGCCCAAACAGGCCATCTCGCCCACATGCATTCTTTGTTAAAATATGTGCGATTAGTTTTTTTAATCCTGTGGACAAGACCTGACTATTATTCTTATTTTAAGCACATTACTGGGATTTCATCTTAAATGTGTTTACATTTAATGGTGATTAATGGTGATATACAAAATGGGAAAATGAAGTGTGGAAGGAATGTGTGTGTGGGTGGCTTCCTCTTTTTGATGCTTATTTTTATCTCGATCTAATTTTGTCCGTCCTTCCAGCTGTGATCTGTACAGTGACCTTTTTATGTCCTTTTGACCAGCACGGCTAATTTTCCTTTAGGTATGTCTCTTAATAGCTTTAATTTCAATAGTTCAATGTTTAAAAAGATCCAATCTTTAAAATGTCACATTAACAAAATTCAGAACATTAAATACCAACCCCCACTCCCCCTTACCCCCCGCCCCCCCAAAAAAAGAATCTAAAAAGATTTCAATATTATATTTTTAAAGAATGCTTAAATTCATAGAAATTCGAGGTATCCATTTTTGAGCCAATTTCTAAGAGAATGCAGATGCTTTCAGGGTGGTCGAACTCAGGCCACCCACAGTTGTCTGATTCACTTGCACCACAAAAAAACAAAGAAAAACGGAAGATGAACCAAGAGGAGTTATAGTATTGGTCTAGTATAGGTGTAAACAAAAGTAAAAAAAAAAAAAAAAAAAAGTATGCCAAGTATATTAAATCTTCGCATGCCAAAGCATAATTAAGTGTACTTGCTCCAGACTAATGACTAGTATACTTGAAGTTTGCTATTTTGGAACAACTAAATTTGTACATTTAAGTTGTAATTAATTTGTACAAAAGCACAATTTTAAGTGTATTAAGTATACTTTTGTGTGCTAAAGTGGAACACTTTTAAGTATACTTAGTACACGTAAAGCATATGGCTGTGTGTGTACTAACGTACATACCTGACAGTAATTAATGAAATACAAGTACTGTATATATTTAATGTATTATAAGTACATTATAAACTATTTTTACTGTGTTACAAATACATGATTAATATACTATGAGTATATTCTTATTGCAGCTGTAGCATGCTGTTATACTTCTGGTCAATTACAAATACTAAAAAAGTACACTTTGTGTTTAATACAAATATACTTTATTATATAATATAGTACACACAGTCTTCTATAATACTGTATTGCAAATGTGTTACCAGTACACTAATGGTTTTTAGGATAATTTACGAATACTGATGGCATTTTCTACACTAACATCTTTTTGAAACACATTACATCAGTAATAGAGGCAGATTTTATTCATGAGTTCAACAGATTTAATTTGCACAAGGCCTACAAGAGAGTAATGCACTATATATAAGAATAAATAAGTACATATGGATAAGTACATTTAAATTTAACTGAAAATGTACTGAGACTACCATATATTAAAATGTATATTCTAATGTATACTTCCTGTACATTTGTACAATGATTATTTCAAGGATATATATTTTTTAAAATATACCAAAAAATAAATTGAAAAAAAACAAAGTTTAAATAAGTGTGCTTTGGAAACTATGTTTAAAGTTTAATTCCAAAATTTGGTAAAAGCATGATGTTAGTATACTTTTTATATATTAACTGATGGTACAACTTTTTGTTAGTATATTTGCAATGTACTATCGAGGATTTTAATATATTTTTAATACACTAAAGTGTATTTTTTTTTTCAGTGGGGCAGCCATAGCTAAAAGTTTTGAAAAGGACACAAACAATAGTTTTCACAAAGTCTGCTGCTTCTGTGTCTTCAGATCTTTTTGTCAGATGTTACTGTGGGGTAGTGAAGTATAATTACAAGCATTTCATACATGTTTATTGACAATACAAGTCTATGCAAAGAATCAGTGTTGACTATTCTTTTTCAAAATCCCTGCAATTAGCTCTGGCAAGCTGTCAATCAACTTCTGGGTCACATCCTGAATGATGGCAGCCCATTCTTGCATAATCAATGCAAGAATTTGTGGGTTTTTGTTTGTGCATCCGGCTCTTGAGGATTGATCACAAGTTTACAATCTCAATGGGACCAAGGTCTGGGGAGTTTCCTGGCCATGGACCCAAAATTTTGATGTTTTGTTCCCCAAGCCACTTAGTGATCACTTTTGTTTTATGACGAGGTGCTCCATCATGCTGGAAAAGGTATCGTTCATCACCAAACTGTTCTTGGATTGTTGGGAGAAGTTGCTCTCAGAGAATGTTTTTGTACCATTCTTTATTCATGGCTGTGTTCTTAAGCAAAATCGCGAGTGAGCCGAGGCTGAGCCTAGGCTAAGAAGCAACCCCACACGTGAATGGTCTCAAGATGCTTTACTGTTGGTGTGACACAGTATGTTAATTGACAGCATGGCAGGGTGAATTGCAGAGATCTTGAAAAATAAGAGTCAATACTGCAAAATTTGACTATTTGCATAAACTTAATGTAAATGTCAATAAAAGTACAATATAAAGACTTGGATGTGCTTACGTCATTCCAGGTCATCCTTTTCTTTTCTCTCCACTTCCAAACCGTTCACTTCACATGATCCATGGCATGGCCATACTGTAGAGGACAGCTGTGACTTTGTATAAATTCAGCCTCTCCGAAAGCATCTACCCGTCCCTGGAAATCTTTCTTGAGTTGATTCACCTTTCACCCGATTTATGTATTTCCTGTCACTTAAATTTTGGGATTTGTCAGTTTTAAGGGTCTGAATTCAAAATCTAAAACCTTGCATCTGGCAAGTTAAAAATGGATAAAAAATGTAAATGTATACACTATGTCTTAAATTACTCAGTTGTATAGACTTCACATGTTTGGATACTTTGTCAGGTCCTGTGCTCCATTCAGCTAAGTAATGAGATTATGCTTGAGCGCTTAATCAGAGACGGGTTAAAGATGCAGACCTGTTGAATCATGTCAAAGAATCCAGTTAAGCCTAGAATTGGCATAAGGGCAAAATCCTTTTGCAGCCCTGGTATTTACTCCCACACCTGACTGGTAACACTCAAGGTGACGAATCACTGTTTCATTAGTAAAGATTGATTTTAGACTATACAAGTACACAATAAATAAGATTATTATTCATGAAAATGTTGAGTGATGCCGTTATTGTCTTGGCCTCGCACAGCTGTATTTATTAAAAAGAAATAATAATAATTTAAAATAGTTTGGTGCAGCCTGTACTTTTAGTATGCCGATTAGGCCAAACCTCCATTCCATGGCACCGAGATCACATGACATGAGACCTCATTATCATAATTTTCTTCAAAACAAGCATCATGGCGGACAGAGAGCCAACTTGCAAAAAAAAAAAAAAAAAAAAAAGAGACTTTTTTTTTTTTTATTTTTTTTAAACGGAATCTGCCAAGAAAATTTTACACTTGTTTCGGTTTCCGACATCTTATTTTTGACACCTTGTCACGTTAACAAATGTATTTGCATACTTATTATAATTAATTAGCGTCTGCCGAATATGGGCGTGTACACAACACATTTTCTCTTTATTTTAACAGGCATTCTTATAATCGTAATATAAATTTTGTAAACCGTGTATGGTCTATCAATCTTTAAGTTGACAACGTAAACTTTTAAACAAAATCATGTCTTTTCCCTAGATCATTCACTTTTAAACAAACAGTTGGCTGCACTTGCACTTCTTGTATTGAATGTGAATTATCACTGTTGTTATGCTGTACATTTTGCCATTATTCCTTTTTACTGTGGGAAATGTAATAATTTGAGTAATTGAAATTGTTTTGTTTGATGTACTTTGATGGTAGTTTATAATTTTTCATGGCCAACTATATTTACATATAGATCTAGACTTTTTGTCAGTGTCTTTAAGGACTGTTTGTTCTTGTCTGCCGAACACTACAAATAGTTTGAGTGTGTTTGACAGAGATGGATTTTTCTAAGCATCTAGTTTGTATTGTTGGTTTGTACTAGGCCTTGCATTACAGGCCATTGCATCATCAAGCAGCACAGAGGCTTGAGTGTCCTTAGGCGTAGAAGTCTTGGCATGCTACTATGTGAGGATGAGTAGTGGTGTAGTCATGGGTTTAAGTGGGATCTTTGTATAATAAATTAATAAAATACTACTTTTTCCCCCCACTTGACACATAATTACCTCTTGAACATGTATTTCGATTCACTTCAGATTTCTTTAGAGAGCTTTCAAAAACGGTCATTGTCGCAGAGGACTTTACTGAATTATTACATAATTATCAGATTTTCCCTGATGAGCAAGCCAAGGGCGGAGATGGCAAGGAAGTATCCCTGAGATGACAGTAGGAAGAAACCTTGAGATGAACTAGACTCTACAGGGAACCCGTCCTCGTTTGGGTGATAACGGATAGCAGGGATTGATCAGCTGCCGTGCTGTGCGTTAGGCACCCGGAAGTTCAATATAACAGGAGAGGTGTTTAGGTTAATATGGATGTCCGCTTTCATTATTGAAGGCTCAGGTACAAAACTGCTTGTGGGAATTTTAGTCCTGAACTATTGAGTGACTTACATTTACATTTAGGCATTTGGCAGACGCTCTTATCCAGAGCGACTTACATTTTTATCTCATTACACATCTGAGCAGTTGAGGGTTAAGGGCCTTGCTCAAGGGCCCAACAGTGGCAACTTGGTGGTTGTGGGATTTGAACCTGGGATCTTCTGAACCGTAGTCCAATGCCTTAACTACTGAGCTACCCCTGGCCCTTGTCCCTGGCCCTAGTCATCAGGCACAAGTCATCAATTCAATTAAATTTTATTTTTATAGCACTTTTAATATTGACATTGTTGCAAAGCAGCTTTACACAATCAAAAGAATTATTTAAGTTTGTATGAGATGTCAACGTGTATGAATCAAAATGATCAGACTGTCCCTGATGAGCAAGCCCTGACGAGACAGTGGCGAGGAAAAACTCCTTGAGATGGTAATAGCAAGAAACCTAGAGAGGAACCAGACTCAACAGGGAACCCATCCTCATTTGAGTGAAACGGATAGCTGGGATTGATCTGCATCATACTGTGTGAGACTGGTCACAGGAAGTTCAGTATAACAGGAGATGTGTTTAAGTTAAAATTGAGTCCAGTTTGTTATTGGAGGCTCAAGTAGACTGTAGGAAACTCCAGTCCTGAACTATCGAGCGACTGAAGTCACAAGTCCTCAGAGACTTGTGGAAAAGTGAACAGCTGCCCATTCCAATGCATTCTTTTTAAGTTAAGTTAAGCCTTTATTTGTCACATATACATTACAGCACAGTGAAATTCCTTCTTCGCATATCCCAGCGTAACTGGGGTCAGAGCGCAGGGTCAGCGATGATACAGCGCCCCTGGAGCAGATAGGGTTAAGGGCCTTGCTCAAGGGCCCAACAGTGGCAACCTGGTGGAGCCGGGTATCGAACCGCCGATCTTCCGATCAGTAACACAGTGCCTTAGCCCTCTGAGCCACCACTGCCCCACCACAAGCAGACCACACAGGGCCTCCAAGCAACGAGATCTCTAACCCGAAGCTGTGCACCGGGATGAATCAGATAGGTCTGAATGGCAGAGGAGTCTCGATCTCTGGCAGCTCAGGAACACCATGTGTAGCTCGACAGAGACAGTAAGAGAGGGAGAGATGGAACAGTTGGGTATGGTCACAGTCACATGTGAATGTATATTTAGTGTAGCGTGCAAGCAGGGACTTCGGAAGTAACTATGACTAACTATGACTGTAACTGAAAGGGACAGCCAGACGAAAACGCAGACATGAGTGCTCCTTGTGATGTAAAGCAACCAGTCACTCCACCATCAAACCTGAGTGATCAATGAGAGTGGGGTACATAGAGTACAATGGTGAATTGGTATGTTTAGACGCTTTGTCTGAGTCCCCCAGATCTGCTCCTTTACCTAAGACAAATCTTTTCACAATAGGTAAATAGGTTTTTAGCCAAGACTTAAACCTTGTGACTGTGTCTGAGTCCCGAAAATTAATTGGAAGGCTTATCAGTAACTTCGAGGCTTTGATCGAACTAGGTGTGGTGGTTCATAAAACACTAGCAGTTCACTCATAAAGCACTCAAAGTCAGTCTTTAAGATGATGTGCTGAATACGGTACTAGAATGCAGCCTCACTATAGCCAAGGTTATACTTGCTTTCAGCTGTATGCATATGCATGATATGACGAGGGCATTATGTTTAGCAGCATTCATTCAATGTGTATCAGTCTGATGTAGCATCTATGTTGCTTCTGTCAATTTCTCATTTACACATCATTTAATGTTTAACCTGTGCCAAATGAAATGGTCAAAAAGTGCAAAGGTCGTGTTTAGCTTTTTTTTTTGTGAACCCTAGTGGACAGCATTTCTTACATTCTAGATGAATGATGAATGGTACACTGGCAACGACGTTTGTGAAACTGTTGTGTCTAGGACTAGATTTGAAGTAGTGGGATTCAATCATTTTTGACCCACTACAACTTCTCTGATCAGACGGAAAATAATTTTAAAAAATATGTATTAATAACAGCTATTTTAATATATGATGTTTATTTATTTATTTTTTATTGTAAAACCACTTTACATTTCTATGCTATATTATATCACATAATAAACATGCATAGCATAAATACAAGGTTAACATTTAGCTTTAAAGCTATTCTTTCATTGATGCACCATATGGACAAAAATATTTGGTGCGTAACATAACATTGTGTGTATATACTTCAATATGAAGTATATATAATGTGAATAGTGCCCATTCATTCTGTAGAGCATTTATGAGGTCAGGCACTGATGTTGGATGAGTCTTGCAATCTCCGTTCCAGTTTATCCCAAAGGTGTCTGACGGGGTTGAGGTCACAGGGCTCTGTGCTGGCCATTCAAGTTTTTTCATACGGAACTCATCAAACCATGTCTTTATAGTCGTTGCTTTGTGCACTGGGGCTCAGTCATGCTGGAATAGAAAAGTGCCTTCACCAGACTGTTGGAACACAAAGTTGAAATTGTAGCATTGTCCAAGATGTCTTGGTATGCTGAAGCTTAAGATTGCTGTTACTTGAGATAAGGGGCCTGATAGAAGCACGAGAATTCAATAATTAATATTCAAATACTTTTGTTGCAAAGTTTCACACTTTTTGCAATACACTTTAGTGACAGTCCCTAGTGTTTCTAACATGGATACCATTAGGAAAATATATTCAGGGATAACTTTAAATTCTTTCTCTCTTTAATGTGTTTTGGCTTGTTTTGCTGTTTGCACATTATTGACCGTACAAAAACTGAATATCTGAATATGAAACTGTAGTTAAAAAAAAAATAATTACGAAGCACAATGCTACCATCTTAGATCCGCGTTTTTTGAACAAAAACCATGAGAATAGTTTTTTTGAATGTACGGCTTGACTATTAAGAAGTTATGTTGTGAGGATATGCAGAATAGTTGTAGCCATGTCCATGAACCAAAAAGCAATTCAGTATTTGTACTTTGCTTTATACTATCATATTTTCTATTAACTAAAAATATAAAGTCTGTCTGTCTATCTGTCTGTCTGTCTATCTGTCTGTCTGTCTGTTCATCACACCTACATTTCCTCCCACTGTCAAAACTTAAAACTTGTCTAAGCACAAGCCAAGTGAACAATTCAAAGCATACAGTGGCTTGCCAAAGTATTCGGCCCCCTTGAACTTTTCCACATTTTGTCACATTACAGCCACAAACATGAATCAATTTTATTGGAATT
>JAQMYG010000017.1:8606152-8616272 GCA_030014215.1 Clariallabes teugelsi
CTGCATTTATACTGTGTGTTAGGTGGCAGGCAGTTCAGTATAACAGTTGATGTTAATTGATGTTAATATGGAGTCCATAATCAATGCTCAGAATTTCTGGGTTTTTGTTTGTCCACCAGTCCCTTTGAGGATTGACCACAATGTCACAGTGGGATTAAGGTCAGGGGAGCTTCCTCGCCATGGACCCAAAATCTCCATGTTTTGTTCTCCACGCCACTTAGTCATCATTTTTTGCCTTATGGTAAGGAGCTTAATCATGCTGGAAAAGGCATTGTTCATCACTTACCAAATTGTTCTTGGGTGTATGAAGATGTTTTTCCTCATTCATACTGTAGCTCTGTTCTTAGGCAAAATTGTCTTGCCCACTCTCATTGATCCCTCAGGTTTGTTGACGTTGAAGTGATTGGTTACTTTACATCTCAGGGAGCCCTCATGTCTGTTTTTCCTTCTGGATCTCCTTTGGGAGTTTCCTGACCATGGACACAAAATTACCACGATTTGTTCCACAAGTCACTTAGTTATCACTTTTGCCTTATAGTAAGAAGTGCCATCATGCTGGAAAAGGCATTGTTCGTCAGTCACCAAAGTGTTCTTGGATGTTTGAGAGAAGTTGCCCTCTGAAGATGTTTTTCTTTATTCATGGTTGTGTTCTTAGGGAAAATTGTGTGTGAGCCCTTGAGCCACAATCCCTTGGCTGAGAAGCAACTCCACACATGAATGGTGCAAATATTGACTCTTTGCATAAACTTAATGTAATTGTCACTTAATTGTAAAAGCCTCTGACTCTTATGAAATGCTTGTAATTATACTTCAGTATATCATAGTAAAAAGATCTAAAAAAACACTGAAGCAGCAGACTTTATGAAAATGAATGTGTGTGTCATTCTGAAAGGATGGTATGAACGCTTAGTGGTTAGCACTGTTTCCTTGCACCTCCAGGGTCCGGGTTCGATTCCTGCCTCTGTGTGCATAAAGGTTGCGTGTTCTCCCCGTGCATGGGGGGTTTACTTTGGTTTCCTCCCAAAGACATGCAGAAAAGGCTAATAGGCATTCCAAATTGCCCACAGAGTGTGGATGTGCGCCCTGTGATGCCTCCTGGTATAGGCTCCAGGCCCCTGTGACCCTGTATGCGGTATAGACAGTGAGTGAGTGAGTCATTCTGAAAACTTTTGGCCACACCTGTACACTATATCAGGAGCACATATTTATTTGTATTAAAATAATAATTCACTTTCATTAACGCACATTTACACACTTACTGTAGATGCAACCTACTAGATGCAAGTTCCCAATCCGTTTATTGGCATTTTTTTGGAAGGTAAGAGAAAACCAGACATCCTTATGTGAACCAACATACAGGCAGACACTGGGAACCCTGCAGCAATGAAGTAGAAATGCAACCCACTGCACTGTCATCTTACACTATATGCAAATGAATCATTAGTCATTTATTTAGTGAAAGAGCTTCTTATTTCTGAATGTTCCAACCACAGACATGCACCTGTTTTAAATTCTAATAATTCAGTATCATATTGAGAGCACATTTTGTAGACTTGTCAAATTGAGAATCAATTTGCAATTTGACATTTTAGCTGTGGTTTCTAATTGAAAAAATACATTTATGTAGAACTTGTCCTGTACATGTGAGTGTGCATACGCCTGTCACCCTTGACATTAACGCCACCGCCATGTAAACTGATTAAGATTGATTATCACTTATATAACATTAAAGCAGTGACAGGATCATAGACACGCCAGACTTATCCATGCCTGTAGAGAGCCAGTGCGATGCCAGTGCATCCGATCCGATCCCAGAGGAAAAAAATGCAGAAAAAAGCAAATGCTGGTCAGGATAGAAAGCATCTATTTCTGTTTGCATGTGATCCAGCCTCCAAATTTCATTCTGCTCAAGCTTTCATGGAATGCACTGGACAAACAAGCCTAATAGGTGGAAAACCCAGAGGACCAAGAGCCACCCACATGGCCCAAGGGAGAACCCAAAACCTAGGTGGTTTTAATGTTGTGGCTGGTTGGTGTATATGTACAAAGTATGGAAAGCATTCGTAATCCTTCTCTTTTGTTTTTATTGCACCATAAATACAAATACATATGATTATATTAAAATTATTTGTGTAAAAAGCAATTTAACAACAACAAAAAAAGTGGATTTCTTTTTTTTCAAACTCACAAACTGAAATCTCTTTAATTTACAAAAGTATTACATAAGAGCCTCGGCTATAGCCTTCCTTGTTTGCTTTGATTATGGTTAAAAAGCTCTCTAGAACATCTCTGAAATCCCCTGTCACAAATTCACTTGAGAGTTCATTAGTCATAAGCACCTTTCGTAAAAAAAAAAAGTGTGTGTATAAGCTTCCACAATTCACTGTGCACTTTCTGAGGTCATGAAGTCCACCAAATTTTCCTTAAACCTCACTCACTCATGGTCTATACCACTTTATACTGTATACAAGGTCGTGGGCGGCTTGGAACCCATATTACAAGACTTTGGGCACTTTCCTTAAACCTCCACAATCTAATCATGTTAATACACATCTGAGTAAGGGTCTAAAACCATTTTTAATACTTTAACTTCTAGGAGTGTCAGTTGGCTGCATCATTGTGCAATCATTAACCAGGCTACAATGTCCTCGGTTAGAGAGCTAACCAAGAATCTGAATGCCACTCTGAGAAAGCTTAAGAATTTCTCAGCAGAGATGTTATCTTTCAGATTTACTCTATGCTAATATCATAAGTGTCAAGACAGAAAGTAAAAGGCATGTAGCAGGTACTCGAAGGACTCAAAGAGCATGAAGAAAGATTCTCTGTTGTCATGAGACAGAAACTGAACTCTTTTTTTTTTTTTTTTTTTTTTAAGTTAAACTCCAAATGCTGTGTCTCGCCTTTCCGTTGCGTGAAAAAAAAAAAAAGAAAAGAAAAGAAAATTCCAGGAGATCAGCAGTTTCTGAAATGCTCAAACCAGCCATTTTCACACAAACACCCATGCTACAGTCAAATGAACTGAAATAGTATTTTTCACCATTACCATGTTGAAGGTGAATATTAATTGAAGCTTTTGATCTATATGCTGTATATCCTTTTGATTTATATCTGCGTGATTTGATGCAGCCATGTAATTGTCTGATGTATGAGGATGTGGGTAGGTTATAGTTGAAGTTAAATATTATATTTAAATAAGAACACTAACAATAGTTGTTGACCATCATCAACACTACCAAATCATCATTTAAATTAATTAATTAATTAATTAAAAAAAGTAATAGAATGTCTCAGGATGTTGGTTCATGATGCCTCACTTTGAGAACCACTGTCCTCCTCATCGTCTATACCACTTAATCCTGTATACAGGGTTGCGGGGGGCTTGGAGCCTGTTCCAGGAGACTTAGGGCACAAGGCTGGGTACACCCTGGACAGGGTGCCAATCCATCGCAGGGCACAAATATATACACACACTCATTCGCACACTACAGACAATTTGGGAACGCGAATTAGCCTAATCTGCATGTCTTTGGACTGCGAGAGGAAACCCACCAAGCATGGGGAGAACATGCAAGCTCAATGCAGACAGAGGCGGGAATCGAACCTGGCTGGAGGTGCAAGGCGACAGTGTTAACCACTAAGCCATCTGTTTAACCTCACGGGTGAAAAAAAGTACAGTAAACAACCACTTGCTTGAGTATTTGCCATGCTTGTTTAATTTAGAATTGAATAATACAAAAAGAAATGCATTGAAATTAATTTTTGCATCTTTTTTACCAATCTTTTATGAGTTACCAGATTTGGTTTGCAGGCTATTTATTGTACACCAACTTTTGAAAAAATCATTTGTTCTTCTTTTGGCTGCTCCTGTTTTTTGATATCAGAAAATCATTATACAGTAAAAATAAATAAATAAATAAATAAATGAATAAAAATACAAAATAAGCAGGTGGACGCATACGCTGATGTGCATTTCCTGTGTGTATTTCTTGTCAATCCAGAAGTATAATATACAGTGCTGTGGTTTTTGATGCGCTGAGAATGAAAAATACAATATGACTTCAAAGTTTTATGATGAACGTTTTGACTCTAACGAAAGCGTTTGACATTTCTTTAGCCTAGGATGACAATACACCAAGACCTATTTGCCAGAGGCATGGATTGTTATCTCAATAAACTTAAAGGCCAGCTGTGCTTCGGAAGTAATCTGAGATATGATCTTTAAAAAAAAAAGAAGAAGTGAACAATGTTATCTAGTAGAACTATAACATACAAATGGAACATGACAAGAACCATCAACCTCCGTTAGAACAAACCGCAGTGCTTCAAGGAAAGGCTAGCTATGACACAGAATCCTTCCTGATCAAAAGCGGTTGTGTCATAGCAGTAGACAATAGTGGGCAGACTGTGAGCTTGACTACTCAGCCAGCTGAGTATCGAAAGATCTGAACGAACTTTACCTCTCAGCCTGATTGGCGTCAGATTGAGCACCGGGTTAGATATTACATTCGTCTAGGGACCACTGTCCTCGGTTTTTCCCCAACATCCCCAACAACGAGGTGATCCAAAATCGAACGTCTGATTACTTGAACAAACAAAAGTCAGCACACGCTTACGTGTGGGTGTGGAGCGTACGCCTGCACTAGCTTCTGCCATGTGTGTGTTTAAACTGCGATCGCCTCTCATTCAGCCCGCAAATGTTTGATTTCCTGTCATATTTTTAATATGACTCATGTTTATCACTCGAATCTATTTACACAACAAACATCTTCTTTCCAAGATGGGGCTATTTCCTATATCTTCTCAGCAGTTCCAGTCAAATCGGAAGTCACAGAATGATCATTCTTATCCCTTATAAGTCTTGATGATGTCAAACATGCTGCAATTTCCATGATACTATTCCACTGAAAAACATGTTGAGGTTCCGGTTTAAAATTGAAATAAAATAAAATACAATAAAGATCAAAATCAGAATTTTGAAGGCCACCCAGATTAGATCTTTTCACCGGATAAAGTTCAATCGGAGGGAACTCCGCTCTCAGCCATCCAGGATGGATCTGAAAACCTGATCACATGGACGCATTATACTGTATAAAAACACCATGAATTCGATTCCATAATATCTAGATTTTATATCTAGACTACAGAACTCATCATATCTGGAAAACTAAATCAATAACATTTCCTGTTATGTCTTAGAATCAGAGCTTCTATGTATGCATTTGTGGAATTTAAATCTCCATCAAATCTTTTCAATCACATACTGGAAATGAGTGGAAGTCGTGTGTGTCTTGTATTTACAGTTCAATGGGACTTTATGGAACATCACTTCATTTCTCAGGACAATATCTGTTTTTTTTATAATAGATTCAAATAATTTATGAGAAACTATCACATTTAAGATAACTAAAGCATGGATGAGGTGACTAATTCGGTTAGTCTTGAACCAACCGCCAGCACCACACAGTCCCTTTGGGATTCAGAATCCATTCACAGACAAGATCAAAATCTTCCTATGTGTCACCAAGTAGCACAAGAGAGTTTCACAAGAAGCTGAGACAGACAGGAAAGACAGTTTCCACTCGGTGCTCTCCATTACTGAAATGGAAATGTAGTACAAACTGGGGCAGGGTATGAGAGATTAATATCAGTAAGTGTAAGCATTCTCGTTTTCTGACACACAACATGAGACAGGTAATTAGAGCAAGTTACATAAAGCTTTAACTGTAAAACAACAACAATTGCTCTTAGTCATATAGAGCCCTTCTGGGACACCACCACACTGCGGTTCACTCCATGTTTACTGTGGCATTCTTTAAGTCTTAATTTCCCAATTCAAAGGTCATCCATTTTACACCGGTGATCTTTAAGGGGACCTATTATTCAAAATTCCCCCATTGTGACCTCATATAAGAAGATCCCCTCCCCCAGCTTCAGGTGAAGCATAACCAGACACACCTGTAGAGGAGCTCTGAGATCTATATTATTGTGCAAAGGTCTTGAGCCACCCCTCATTTCTTCACAATAATTAAAATGGTAAAAAAATTCTCGCACTGGTTTCCTATTTCACTTACTGTATCCTGTACAGGGTTGCAGGAAGCTGGAGCTTATCCCAGGGAACTCGGGGGACGAGCCGGAGTGGCCACACCAGTTGGCGTACTTTACATGTCATTGGAAACTCACCAAGCATGGGAGTAAACTCAATGCATGCAGAGCACGATTCAAATTCCTGACTCTGGAGGTGCAAAAGCCACAGTGATAACCACTATGCCACCATGCAACCTTATAATGTCCTTACTCTTCACTTGCTATGGTTCATTACTTGTTGTTTATTTTGATTTACTAAACTGCTTTATGAAAGGCGTTTCAGTATGTGGCCTCCCTTTTTGTTGCCAGTCTTGAGTCAGGTGGTAACAAATGGGGACTTGGGCGTGGCTAAGTGCTTAGAGGTTTGAAATAAGTGAATGTAACATTATGAAATGGAAAGTGTGGCACAGGGATTTAAAAAAAGGTTAGTATTTATTGTATGATTGTGGTAGGTTGTTGGCAATCCCGGTTTGACAGGTTCGAGTTATTCCACAGATTTATAATGTACATTTTGTATGTATATATTTTTTGGGATCGAGGGAGTAAAATGATTTCGAACCCTTTTTTTTTTTGGAACCTATCAGCAATATGTGATATAAATTGTCCCCATTGACCTTTTACATTTCAGTCTGTGGCTAATGTGCAGTAAGCGGTTAGAGCACTGTGCTCGGGTGCACTTCCATGACTGTCTAGGTGGTTTCCAGCATGCTAGGAGTTAACCGGGTCACTGGGTGCTTAATGAGTCTCACCACTAAACTTGCATGAAGACTACAGTAGGGTTGGTTGAGCCAGCTAAATACTAGTTAGGTAGTTACTGAGATGAGTTAAATAATCTCTCTCAATTCAGGTAGAACAGGATATTGGAAGCCAATAGGGTTAATAGTGAATTAGAACTGTTTTGATGTTCTCTGTGGAGTTTTATTGAAGATGATCAAGGTGGAGAAATTGGTGCAGGAGAAAAGGGTTGATACCAGACTTTTTACATTTCTTCTACAGAACAGTTTTTAAAAAGAGCAGCTATTGAGCATTATTGTATGAGGTAGGACTTCCTGATAAAGTATATAATTAGGTAAATTATGCTGAAATCCACTTTAATAGTTATGAAAGTTTTGTCTTGGATGGTAGAAGTGTTGCCAGTGTGGTTTCTGAAGTAGCCCACCAGTTGCCACCAGTTTGCTACAGTACCACTATGACTGGGTTGCCTGCTTTTATGGCAGGGTTGACTTTTGATCAAGAAAGGGAACTCCCATTGTTGCTGGCTCAGCAGGAACAGAAACATGCTTTAGAAACCTAAAAGCTGAAACTAAATTCCCGCCTTCGGGAAGCAGAACTGGCTCATATTCAACTAAAGCAACAGTTGGATCTGGAACAATAAAAATGAGATCTTATTCAAGTGGGGAAGCTTAAAGGTGAACAAGACCAGGCAGTAAAGTTTACTTTAAGGGCGTCAGATCCACCAACTTTGGATGTTGCTATTAACCTAGGGTTAGTTCCTAAATTTAATGAAACATATAAAAAGAAGTTTTCTTTGTATTGTATTGTTTGAACATTTGGCAAAGGCACAAAATTGGTCTGAGGCTGAACATACATTGTAACTTCAGTGTGTGTTTACTGGCAAAGCCCACAAAGCTGAATCAACAGTGGAGGATATCATCTGATTAAAGTTGCTGTACTTAAAGCTTATGAACTGGTGCCGGAAGCAGTGATTTAGATCACTTTGAAAAGATAAGCAGACTGATTCCGAGTTAGCCTGAGATATAACAACTCATTCCACTTAGTGGTTCACAGATTCAAACCATGAAAGACCTTCAAGAACTCATCTTGTTTAAGCAACTTCAAATTCCTTGGCCAAAGCATGTAGTAATATATTTAAATGAACAAAAAGTAAGCACTATCACAAGAGCCGCTCACATCTCACATCTGATCCTGACCCACAAGGTTTACTTTGGGGCAAATCCTTTAGTGCTGTATACAGATCATAATTCATTAACATTCTTTCCCTCTCTGTAGAACCACAATCAACCACTCATGTGTAGGTGTGTGTTTCTGCTGTTGTTTCATTTAGATCTACGGCATATGGTCATTATTTAGGCCATACTGTTTTATTCCACAGCGGGTTTTTTTTTTTTTCCTCTGCAGGTTGATAATGGGTGTAGTTTGAAGCTGGAGTTGTTGGAACCTGCAGCATTTTGCCAGACCTTTTGGGTGGTGTCGCTTTGTTGCATTTTTAACCTACACCATTTTGCCACTAATCCAAAAACAACATGCATTACTGATTCCTGCTTGGTTAATATTCTTTCTTTGTTATGGTCAATTACACTGATTGTAATTGTAATCCCCAAAGGAAAAAATACACCTGGATTTAACTAAGTACACAGCCTTTCCTTGTATAATTACTACAGTATGGTTTAACTGGCAACAATTGACTATATTTAACCCTAACTGATGCAGTAAGTAGCTTAAATAACCATATCAGAAGACATATCTTGTGATCGTGGCAGAGATGTTAATCTGTTCAAATTATTGCCCCACTTCAAGATAAGAAAACAACTAAATGTTGTTTACTTTTTTCTTTTTTTTTTGGACTAAAATGTGAGCAGGATGGTAGATCACTTAAATGATTAGTGTAATCAAATTGTAAAAAAAAAAAAAAAAAAAAAAAAGTATAATATTGAAAGTAGAAGCATTTCCACATGCACCATGCAAACGAATTTAAGGGAATTGGATTAAACAGCTGTGTAGCCTGTGTAGCCTGTGTAGCCTGTGTAGCTACTTAGAAAAAATGCTTCAATTTGCTAGGGAGAATGGACTATGGAGTTTTAGAAAAAGGTTATATGGACTGATGAGTCCAGATTTACCCAGTTCCAGAGTGATGGTCATGCCTAGTGCTTCCCTGTTGTATAAGCCTGTAGGGGCAGTGTTTTGATCTGGGGTTGCTTCAGTTGGTCAGGTCCAGGTTCAACCCAAAAAATTACGGCAGATGATTACCTAAACATACTGAATGACCAGGTTTTTGCATTTTTTTCCTTTTCTGATGGCACAAACATATTCCAAGATGATGATGATGTCAGGGCTCATTGGGCTGAAATTGTGAAAGAGTGGTTCAGGGAGCATGAGACCCATTTTAGAGACCTTAAAGTCCAGACCTTAACCACATTGAGAATCTTTGGGATGTGATGGAAAAGGCTTTACGAAGCAGTCCGACTCAATCATCAGTACAAGATGTTGGAGAGAAATGAATGTCATGTCATCAAAGAAATTGTCGGTCCAATGAAATATCAGTGTTTTGTCTGGCTGTGTATTTGTTGGTTATTATTTTGATTCAATGAACTACTTCATAAAATGTGTTTCTGTGTGTCACCTCCTTTTTGTTGCCATCCTTGAGCTGATGGTAACACATCCACAAATGATTTACTGCAACAGGCTAGAAGTGCCTGAAAACACAATTTAAAAAACCAGCACCGTCATCTCCCTTCTCTATTCCTCAAAACTATATTAAACTATAAGCAGGTTGAATATGAAGAAATAGTAAAATATGGGATCTTTATATGAAAGTTCTACCTTGAAATACAACAAATACATTTATAGTAAAATCTATGTGATGTGCTAGTGAACGTTGGGTTAATTTAGCGCTTGGTGCTTTTTACTCATAATTTCTGTAAAAAAACAGCACGTTTTTTTTGTCGCTCCAACATAGTGAAGCATTAAAGCTCTGCTGCACCTCTATGATTTAGAGCTGACTTTGGCGCTGTCACTGGAGCTACAATAGCCAGGGAGTCAAATGGCAGTGCGGACAATGTAAGAAGCTGTTAAAACAGCATGTTGATGATAGGGTTGTTCCGATTCCGATACTGGTATCGGAAATGCTGCCGATACCACAAAAAAGGCATCGGAATCGGCGAGTATTTGAGTCCACGTACCGATCCGATACCATTTTCCTAAACATAGCCTAGTTATGGCCGCTAGCTTTGCTTACTTACAGAGTGTCACGGCGTGCGCCCAAATTGATATCGCTCCTCGCTCACTAGTTAGGCGG
>JAQMYG010000017.1:8616372-8627018 GCA_030014215.1 Clariallabes teugelsi
ATCGGCCGATACCCTGAGCCCAAGTATCGGAATCGGTATCGGGAGGGAAAAAATGGTATCGGAACATCTCTAGTTGATGAATAACATTTGTATTAAACAGGTAGTTTTTGTTATAAAAAATACATCTCAGTAACTATGTACTGTATCTTTGCAGAATATTCAGGGTGGACTTTTCCTTTACAAAGCAAAAAATGAACATCCTCATACAGGAATGTGCTGACCACAGTGCTTGTCAGAACAATAGTTAAACTAGAATCCACTGTATTTGATATCGCATGCCAGGGCTCAGATTCTGGCTGGAAGATCGGCAAGCTCATCTCAGCAACTCGGCTCATCTTCATGCTCTCGCCTGTTCCACTGCAAAGTGATTCATGGAAAAAAACCCAAGCAACTCGTTTGATCATTAAAGACTCCCACAAGGGTTTAACGCTACTCATGAGTTATAAAATGTTTCACATTTTCGTAACACTTTACATTCATTTTCCCTTGATTAACTTTATTTAATGCATTAGCAATCCGTGAATAAACGCTGAATATACAAGTTGACAAGTATAGCTTCTGATTATACCATAGTACGGTGAATTTTTTTTATTTGATATTTGACAGGATGTGTTTTTACCTTTAGGGGGAAATAAAGGGGAGGCTGGTGATGGAAAGATTGTTTGGAGCTGCCATGTCATGTCATAAACAATAACAGGAACTTGTCTTGTCTTGTGGAGGTTCCATAACCATAAATATAACTGTAAACAGTTATAAGTGTGATGTGTCATTCCTTAACCTGATCAGACCGGAACTTTAATGTAGTGTTTTTGTAACTTCTCCTGATTTTTTATTTTATTAGCACCTGATGGGTATTTAAAGAAATGACCAAATGTGACACCATCACATGAAGAAAATGTTGTTTCATGAGGCTACTGAATAAAAATAAATAATATGGTATGTTATGAAACATATTTAATTTTGTATTTTTATTTCTTGTATTTTTATTTCTCTATAATTCTTGAATCTGATAAAAAAAGGTGGGCGTGATTTCATATACAGTAACAGCTTAGATTGTAGTTCATGTACTGTACTAACTACTGTAACATGATTAAAAGGTTATTATTCATATAAATATTTTAGTACATTAATGTTTATATAATAATGGCTCAGGGACTTTATAATACAGCTTCATAATAGTCCATTTTTCCCAGCTTAATTAAGTCTCAGTACAGATGTGTTTAAACTTCTAGAGTCTTGCTAACATGACACAGTGCATTCTTGGAAAGTGGGAGAAGAAGGAGAGGGAGAGCGAAAATGGTGAGCAGATGCTTATTACATAACATATAGTGAAAACAGAAACCAACTTGTTTCTACAAAATTAAATGGCAAAATGTGCATTCAGTGAGGCATTGTAATTGTTGGCAAATTGTAGAACGAGGGGAATACCACACTGTTATACAACAGTGCAACGTCAGCACACACCCACAATAACTAATGCTTACTCACTCCATGACGAAACAGACAATTTTTTAGAACAAATTTTTGAAGATGACCTCATTCATCGTGGTTGAAATTTTGACTGAAATGACATCGACCACCCTTAGCTTTAATTACGGTGTGCAAGGTAATGACCAGGTCATGTGTGAAAATGATTCCTCATGTTCCCAGAACCACTTTCACAATTTGCGTCCTGGAATAAGCCTGTTTCATCAGTGAAGAGAAAAAAACAACAAAGCTGTGATACTCATTAAGTCTTTAAGTACATTCACGTCATTAGCTGACTTCATTTTATTGCAACATAACGTTGCTGAGCTTATTAGACCTGACGACCTGAAGGAACCCCAGATCATAACACTGCAACCAGAGGATTGCATCACTTCATGCACTTTCTTTTTTACCCCCACATACCCATCCATCGCTCCGAGATCAATCCTTAACACGTGGAAATGCTCTTTCTCTTACTCTAACTTACTTATGCTTTCACTTATCACTGTGATTTCTACTGTTGATTTTTATTATGCAGCTCCACCAAGTGTTTAACTGATCACTTCATTCATGATTTTCTTCCACAAAGTTGATTATTCAGCCCTATCCTTCCAAGTTTTCATAATCTGTTAGAGGATTCTTTACCCAATTCCAGTAAGTTCAAGTACTTAGTTTGTTTCTTTGCTTGAAGCATGCCAATAATTTGACGCTTCTAAAAGGGTGACTTCTAAAAGGGTGTATAATACGACAACGTAATGAATAAGAAAGCAAGCAGGGGCTATGTTTACTATTTACTGTTTAGTTTTGTGTCAAAAATTTAAGTTAATATTCTAGTGCTGAGTTTGTAGTTTTTAGTATTGTTTGGTAGGGGGAGGGGTGGGGGCATTGGAGCGTGATAAAAAGACTATAAAAGGCAATCATTGAATCTTAAATCTTGAAAGCCTAATATGTTATTTGAAGATTACAGGAACAACTTACAGTGGATACTAACCAGCATACTTCAGATAAAGGCCATCAATTAGATGCTTACAATTATACAACATTTCAGACGGAGTAATCTGATTGGCCCAGAGGCATACCATGAATGGTGATAATATAGCACAACAGTCCTTGGACGTTTAACTAACATATCGCAGGTGTTTAAATCAACAACAGTTAATTTCACTAAGGCGGCTGTCGTCTTGCACCTCCAGAGTCCGGGTTCGATTCCCGGCCAGGCTCGATTCCTGTCTCCGTGTGCATGGAGGTTGCATGTTCTCCGGTTTCCTCTGGGTACTCCGGTTTCCTCCCACAGTCCAAAGACATGTAGGTTAGGCTAATTGGCGTTCCCAAATTGCCCGTAGTATGTTTGTGTGCCCTGCGATGGATTGGCATCCTGTCCAGGCCTCATGCCCTAAGCCTCCTGGGATAGGCTCCAGGTTCCCGCGACCCTGAATACAGGATAAAGTGGTATAGATGATGAGTGACAGTAATTTCACTAACAGTTGGTTGCCAGTTCAGTGCTAACACAAGCTTCAAACCAAATGGCTGAAACCCAAATCCTTTTCTAATCTCTGATCAAGGGCACTACTTAGTGTGTAGAACAAGGAATTGTACACCTTGGCACACTACGATTCCATTAACACTATTTGGGATTCAGCTCTTGAAAATCTGAAAGTTAGCTGATATTCTAAAGCAGAATAAGTGGAAATATAGTAAATAGGACGTATTGGTAAATTTCATAATTTTCTCATGACTATCCACCAACTCCATGGTTTATTCTTCTCACATTTTGTCTATGTAATATTTAAAACTACTTTTCACCTAAAATTAACCATCGGCCACTAACTGTCGGTTGCCAGCACAATGCTAGTTCTGCCAGTTGTGAAAGGGTATGTGCTGGCATAGCAAAATAACTAGTTAAATAAACAAAGAAATCATGATCTAGTCATAATAAATAGTGTTTGTGGAACTGTTAAACTGGACGAGAGCTATACAGTATATCACACGAGGTTGTGCTGTTGTACTGAATATCAGCACAGCCATAATATCTTCGGTACAGGAGCTACATCTTCAAAGTTATGGCCACATCACAGTCGTGCTTGTGTAATTTTGCTTAAGTATAATAAAACTTTCTCTTTATTATATTTACTGTATCAGATTAGTTGAATTCAGTTTTAAGCAAATGACTTTTGCTTCTCCACTCACATTCTATATAACACAATGTTCTCAATACAGCTGAGGCTAACCATGAGAACATGTCTAAACATGACTAAACACTGAGTACAACTAGTGGTTAAAAAGGTCACACAGATACAAAAGAAGCAAAAGTAGCCGTCCTACTCAATATGAACTCACGATGGTGGTGATGTATATCGTCCTGCCGCGTACAGATATAGCAGGTGTTATATTGTGATTCATACAAAGCTTTCAGGTAACATCAGTCACCTACAGTTTCACTTGCAATTGGAAGAAAAAAAAAAAAAGGTGTTGGATAATTTTCTGCTGAAATAAGTAACACAAAGCAGCATTGTTTCCACTTATGGTTAGGGTTAGGGTTATTACAGTATAATCCAAAATGGCTCTCATTGTGTTAGTTAATTGACAATGTCCTCATCCATGATGAGCTTCACAATGAATTGCAAAGAGTTGTCGATTTGAGTTTTGTGCAACTTTTAGAAGGAACTGACAAGTCTGGTTAGTATTGTTAAGAAGTACAGGATGCACATAGAGGATGGTCATGATTAACCAAACAAAATAAATCCCGAAGTCAAGTATTAGAGCAGGGAAATCACCAAGCTGAGCTGACAAACCATTACAACATTTCACAACAGTTTATCATGGGACTCAAAGTGATTTCAAAAGATGATTATGTACGCAATTTCTATTTTTCTATCATTCTCAAGCTTACATGGCAACAATATAGCTTTTAAATTGTTCTCTCTTTTTTTTTTGAGCGACACATTGTACATGTAACTTACCATCATTTGTTTCTACATAAAAATGATTTGATTCTGCTGATATGATATCTACCTCACAGCTTTCCACACTCTCGCTTACGAGTGACGATACGACATTGTGGCTTTCTGTTGCACACCACAGTGTCTATATCACAACATGTACAGAATCACACCACCATCCGGCAGTAGAGAAATAGTTCTGATTTACCACTGAGTGACACTGTTACCTGTTATCTCCTAATAATACATCATCTAATGTCTATCCATAACCAAAGAAACCCATTAGTTTTAATTATACTCATGGATTACATAACAGTTGGGCAAAGGAAGCTTGAACGCTCTAAAAAAAGTATTGATTAAATCATAGTTCAGATTTTTTTTAAATCTGTCTAATTGATCAGTCATTTTATAAGTTAGAAATAAAACAAGAATATTTTATATTTTAAAAAGAAGAATATTTTACCACATTACTATGATACTGGATACTACTGTATCTTATAGTCAAAATGAAAAAGTGTCACTTGGACAAAACAGAACAAAGATGATGTGACAGTGTTGTCATTTCCTGCTTGAAGGCAAAACGTGAGAAAAAAACAAAAACCTTATTTATGTACACAATGCACCCGTTTCTCAGTGTGGTTTTTATGGGTTGGCTGACGCACATAGAAAGTCATAAGATATATAGGAAAGTGTATGACATGCATCTAGACTACCTTAAGAAATTGTCCAAATAAAGCTGATTAATGTAAACAATACAGATCTGACTAGATGTTTGTATTTCTGCCTCTGAATACAACCATAGTAAATATAGTAAAAAAATGATTTATGTTCAGTCACCTGATGACTCTCATGTACGATTCAGCAATAATCTAGCCAACCATGTCTTTTTAAACCGCTGCTCACATGGCAGCGCATAACAAATGGGGAAACCTAACCTCTTCCACATACTTGAACTCATAACTAGTATCACTGTGAGACCAGTTGACCCGGAAAGAAATTTTGCTCCTTTAACCCCTGAGAACAGTGGTGAATGGCATTCAGCCTGTCAATCACTCATCTCTATTTATAATGGTTAATAAATGATGATAAAATGGTTGCATCGAATAACAGAATCAGAAAGGTCAAATGACACAACTAAAGACAACATTCAAATGACTGCAGTTGGACTAAGGACATCCAATACATTATTAAAACCTGGATGGTAGACCTGGGCCATCTAATTTACAAGAGAAATGTAAAAAAAAAAAAAAAAAAAAAAAAAAAAAAAAAAAAAAAAAAAGTGTGGGCACTTGTTAGTGAGGCTAATTGGAAACAAGTCTTCAGTTTGCTAGGGCACATAAAGATTGGACTTTGGAGGGATGGAGAAAGGTCATGTGGTATGAATTGAGTGATGGTCACTGTACAAGCCAATAATTACATAAATTACAAGGACATAAATTGTGAAAGAGTGGATTTGGGAGAATGAGGAATGATGTAATCAAAAAAGGCATTAAAAAATATTAGGGTCTGTCATTTTTAGGGGTCTGGTAAAGAGTATATTTAAAGTTAAATATTAAATATAACTAAAATGTCAAGCCTATGTTCATTAAATGTTGTTCAAAAGTCTTGAACCACCCATCATTTCTTTCTCAGACTGGCTTGTATTTTAAATGTACTGTAATCCTGAGAAACAGATCTCCAGGCTTCCTGAAATACTTTTCAGGCTCTCATTTTCAGTCCAGTCCCTGTACCTGATCAGTTTCAGAGGAATGTTTTTGTTTGTTAATCCACCCAATGAACTATGAATCATTAAAGCATAAAAACACATCTAATTTCTAAGGCTAATTTCGAATCAGGTGCAGATGATGACAGCGTACTGTGATTAGTACACTGATGACGCTGAATGCTACTGTACTGTAAGTGGTCGGAACAGACGAGGCACTTGAGGCCCATCACAATATAACATTTGTTCTCATTTCTGTAAGTTATTTTAATATGAAACAGAACCTCAGTCTCACTCATCTTCTATACTGCTTTATCCTGTATTCAGTGTTGCAAGGGCGTCTGGAGCCTATCCCAGGAGACTTAGGGCACAGGGCGGGGTACACCCTGGACAGGGTGCCAATCGATCGCAGGGCACACATACACACACTCACACACATTACGGGCAATTTGGGAACGCCAATTAGCCTAATCTGCATGTCTTTGGACTGTGGAAGGAAACCGGGGCACCCGGAGGAAACCCACCAAGCATGGGGAGAACATGCACATAGAGACGGGAATCGAGCCTGACCGGGAATCGAGCCTGGACCCTGGAGGTGCAAGGCGACAGAGCCAGTACCTATATTATGAAAATTGTAGTTTTCAGTCCCACAACTTTCACTCGACCTGTACACATTCACCATATGAAATCCATCTGTTCAGCAGGAAGCCGCATCATCTGAATTAAAAATATCCTACAGATCAAGGTAAGAAGAAATACAAGATTTGTCATTTGACTTTCTTTTCAGAATAATTAAATATTGATTAACAATGCAATTTTGAATGTACACTTTAGTATATTTTAATCCATTGGGTTAATTGTTGCCTGCTGTAGGTTAACACATTTCTTTAATGGTTCAAACATGGAACCTTAGTTGTGAAGGGTAAAGTGATCATTATACACAGTCGATTTGATCAAAACAGTTTTTATTGAAATCATTCACAGAGTTAGTTGTGTGGTTGGTTGCATGGGCTGCACTCTGACACAAAGGCTGAGACCAGATAAAGTTAGCCATTCTTTCTCTGGTCACTGTGAGATGGTCTAAAATCTACCGTGTGTGTATGTGTGTGTGCGTGTGTATGGTGTCTCCCCCATCGTACCTATACAATACAATAGCAGCATCCTTATTTACAATGTAATATCTCTGTACAACAGGTATTTACAGTATGACCACACCCCAGGTGTGAGGGAGAACCTGAATGTAAGAAGAGAGCAAGTGAATGTGGCGGAAGAAGCAAGACAGGACTTGGCATCATGTACACACTGCTCAGTGCTTCAGTTAAAAGCTGCCAAAACCAGTTCAACTGTGCTAAGAGTTAATTGTATTTTTATTTATTTATTTATTTTTACACCACATATCTTTTAAAAACTTTTTATGGGTCTAGCTCGGGTGATTTCCTGATTCATTTTCCCCGAATTGATAACAACCTTACAAACAATGTTATTAAGGCTTTCCTGTCTGGTGCCCTTGCCGTCAATCACTCAGTTTGCTCATAATGAATATGTTTTTTATTCCTTTCACTCATTCGATCAGGAGCAGAAAATTTTACAAGTCGTCTTAGGCAAGGCTGTCTTTCCTTGGAGCGAGTCTGACTCATAACACAACAAACACCTTTTCCATGTGTGTGCTTTCACTTCTATGCTTCAAAACACTTTTCTAATTAGTCAAGTCTAAGCTTGAGGTGAATAAAATTAGCAAACTGAGGTGTCACTTATTAAAAAAATATATAGAAAAAAAATATCCCATCAAGCTGAACCTCACTTACTGCAAGACGAATAGGCTAAATAGTATCAATGTACAGTGCAACACATACGCGCATGTTCTGTGTTAAAAAAAAGAAAAGAAAAAAAAATGCTCAGTGGCCAGCCATGAGGTTCAATTAAAAGTGTCCACTCAAAAAAAAAAGAAAGAAAATAATAATAATAATCTGCCGGTAGTGCCACAGAGAAACAGTTGCTGCTCTTTCTCTATAAGGACTTTATGTAGTGTGAATAGTGGGTATGAGGTGGAATGCATGGTGCCCAGCAGTGCTGGAGAACTTTTAGCTCTTGATTAAATACTGCCCTCTACAGGCGCGGCTTGAGACTGCAGTGAAGTGGCGCGAATTTGATCCGACTAAAAACAGCTCATGTATATACTTACACCAGAACTAATCTGTCATAAATTCATCATAAAAATCTGTCATTATTATTATTATTAGTAAAATCCATGTAATGTAGGTAATGCACACATGCCCCTACTTCAGTAACTACATGTGTTTCGTGTATTCCATCCCATAAGGCAGTGCAACAGCCCGACATCACCGCGATATGGATGGAAATTGATGCCTGAGTACCATCATCAGTGTTGACATGTAGCATTTGTACCTGCAACCACATGTCACTCATAACATTCAACATCTTTTTTTTTTTTTTTTTTACTCCTTTGTGCAATTCTTATATGCATCTCGATTCACTTCAGGTATAGGTTTTGTGTGTAGCTTTTCAGGAAAGTCCAAAGTATCAGTGCATGTCCGGTCCCCACCACACCTTGGTTAAAGTTAAATAAGAAGTTCAGAGTGCTAGGTGCCACAGTCAGACCATCTAAGACCTGGCTGAGCTGCTGAGACTGTCTGATGGAGGCGGTCTGGCTTTCCTTATCCTCCATTGTGCATTTCTTCACATGTATGATGTGTGTCTTGACTTCTTGTAAAACCAGAAGCATCAAAGCATGTCCTCTTTTTTTTTTCTTCTCAACCATAAGCTGAACGTTAAACAAATAAAACCAATTGTTATGGCAGCGTAAGCCAGACCCGATTCTAAATTATAACACTTTTTTTTTTTTTTTTTTAAAGCAAATTCTTGCATGTATTTATGATTTCATTTCCTGTGTGGGTGTGCAGGATTTTGTAACTGAAATTCAACTACAAATAGCAATTTCCACCTCATTGAAATACTAAGAAAACCCTTTGGCAATTTCATTTCATTTTCAATCTCAATCGTTTCACAACAGACTTTCATCTAATACTTAAATAACTGATG
Source organism: Clariallabes teugelsi (assembly GCA_030014215.1). Classification (NCBI taxonomy): domain Eukaryota; kingdom Metazoa; phylum Chordata; class Actinopteri; order Siluriformes; family Clariidae; genus Clariallabes; species Clariallabes teugelsi. The sequence goes on from JAQMYG010000017.1 coordinate 8,625,541, forward strand.
CACACTCACAAAAAGAAATGCGATTCCAAATACAGGAATGAATCACGATTTTCTAATTAGCATCTCAAATCGACATTATCGACGTTACGCTACCATCATTCACCGAAGGTCAAGTCATGGCATGTATAAACTCCCTGGGCTGTTGAGGGTGAGCTGCCCGTTGGACGCCGCCTCACATGTCTCGTCGTCCAACAGGCCTGAGGCGTCTGCGTTGGTCAGACTGTCATGGTAGCTGCTGAAGCTGATGTTGTCCTCCTTCAGCTCAATTGTCCAGAAAGGTGCGTTAATCTTACGGTTCTGGTACTGGCGGTAGGTGTAGATGCCGCCCGCTGCTCCCACCAGTGCCAGTATCAGTGTGATGATGACGGCCAGGATGATTAAGTTGAACTGAGCCCAGGAGAGCTGAACAGGGGGAGTCGTGCTGTTGGCGGTGGGGCTTGTCAGGCTGGAGAGGAGCGCCGTGGACGAGGTGGGGAGCTGATCAGTTACATTAGGGCTGGGGGTCATAGTGGAAAAGTACGCAGGTGTAGTGGGCACTGAGGAGAGAGAGAGAGAGAGAGAGAGAGAGAGAAAACACATTTGTGCTGGGAGAAAACCTTTCAAGGTAGGTAAAAGATTTATGATAATGGTAAGCGCCTTGTATTTGTATGACGTGAAGCGTCATTTCACGCTAGGCATGTTCACGTGAACATGCAATGTATAAAGTGAAAGAATGAAAGGAGGAAATACAGATGGTGAATAAATTAAGTGTTTTAATTTAATCTGTTCACTAGAAAACATCTGGTAAAAACATGAGAAACTTCTAAAACTGCTCAGTTTTTTAATGCAGACATTGGCTCTTAAAGCAGTATATAAATAAATATACAGTATTAGGACTAAAGCTGTAAAAAAAATTTTTTTGAAGTATTTATCTCAATCAATCAATTAATCTTCAAGAGGACTGTACCAAAAGTAAAGCAAATTTAGGCATATAGGTCGTTAGCACATACTCTAGCAAATAGCACATGTTGATTGTGTAACTGTTCCTTTATACAAAGGTACTAATCAACCACGTCTCTATCACAAGCCACGCAAGAGCACCATTGTTGAACCTAACTCTCAAACGAATCCTCTTTATTAATGGTCTCTCACTGCGCTACAGAATGTTTCTAGAGATGACACCACTGACTAATGTGCAGAGACTGATGAAAAAGCTCAAAGAAAGGAAAACCAGCAATGTGGACAAATATGCAGCAGAAGACCATCAACTGTGACAAAGGGGATTTTCAAAGATGATTCTAGAGTTGAGTTCATTGATGGTGAAAATGCACAGCTTATAACTATATTGAGTAGGACCTTTATTTAGAGGAAAAGATACTTTACCAACATGTGCATTTTTTTTCTTCTTTTTATTATTTTTTCGGGATTTTTTCCAGATTTTCTCCCTAATTTAGTCGTGTCCAATTCCTCCCCGTCACTAGGGGGCTCCCACATTAAGG
>JAQMYG010000017.1:8627118-8646273 GCA_030014215.1 Clariallabes teugelsi
CAGTGGTAAAGTGCTCACCGGATGATAGGGTGAGCACTTTCCCACTGTGCCACTCGGAGGCCAACATGTGCAATTTTGAACAATCTATGTTAACTATTAAAAAAATGTATGCTTGTTTTTGCATTACTTTCCACAAATCCCTCATATCTGGCTCTCTCTGTTTTTTTAAAAGTGTATATCTTTTGATCACTGTATTTAGCTCCTCTGGACGTGCATGTAAAGGCAATGCAATAGCAGCGCTCATAAAAAGTTCATTTCAAGCAGTACTTATTTAGGGTTTGGGGAAAAAGGCAGAAAAAAAATTAGACTGTACCAAAGAGAATCTAAATTAGATCCCTTATTCTAATTCTTCATTGTACTACACTGTACTGTTCATTAAAGAACATTTACATCTAGTTTGTGTGACTGTGAAAAGTCAGTGGCTGCCTAAAGTGCGTTTCAGCTCTGATCAATAGCATTAACATCCATACTTTATCTTGCTACTATTCAAAATCAGCGGCCACTAAAGTCATTTAACTCCAAAGGTAGCAGAATCTGGAACATTCTGCGGATTTATCTGATAATTTTCCCTGGATTTTTATATTCAATGCATCACATTTACAATATGATTTACCAACAACAGAACCATGATACTGTAGTGAAGCCGCCTGGGACAGCCGCTAGGATGCCACTGTCACACACTGACTGATTTCACTGAGAATGCGGAAAAAACGGTTTGATGATGTTTTGTTCAGTTAAGTCTACAAAAAGAGACCAAAAAAAAAAAAAAAAAAAAAAAAAAAACCCACAGAGGCATGATCTTTTCCTACTATGCTGGAAGAAATTCCTCATAACTCATAAACAAAACTTTTTTTTGTTGTTGTTTTTTGGTGACAATATGAAAGGATTCAAAACCCAACAAAAAAATAAATCAGCTCAATCAAAAAACGGAAAAGACAGGCACGATGGAATCTGTGCAAATACCAACAAATTGATGATGCAGGGCTTTTTTTTTTTTTTTTTTTTAAGAAAGGAACCTTTTCATTTATGAAACATGATTACTCTAGAGAACTGTTTTAGTTTTTCTTTTGATTACTGGTTGGCAGTGATTTTATCACTCTCAGCTTTTTAAAAAGCATTTGCATTGTATTCTGCTTCATAGGGGATTTACTTTGCATTAAAACACCTGACAAATGAATAAAGGCAAAAGTATTTGTGAGACAGGTATAGGATTCAGAAAACTCAGTAGTTTCTCACGCACTCACACTAGAGCATCTAGTACCTACTGATTTGGGTTTTATTTGCACTATATTTTCTTGCATTTGTTGAGGCACTTCATAGATATTGCTGACGATTTGCATCATTAGGCGACTGTTTTAAACCCCTAACGGATTACCGATGGCTGTGCAGGTCCCGGCAAGGACGTCTCTGGTGAATCCAGGGGCGCAGTCCTGGCAGCGAGGCCCGGTGGTATTGTTGCTGCAGTTCAGACAGTGTCCGGTTTCTGGGTTACAGATGTGGGTGTTCCCGTTGCACTCGCATGGCACACAGATACTGTCGGCGTTGTAGTATCCATCAGAGCAGTTCTCACAGGTGGAGCCCTCATAGCCCTGGTTACACTGGTCACACACTGGCCGGCCGTGTTTGTCTGTCAGAACGAGAGAAAAATAAAGCAAGCAATTTTTAACTTTCAACTTCTTCTGGTTGTAATGTTATGTGGTTATTGAAATGATTTATTGTTTGTTGCACTTGAATCTAAAGTTCCCTTAATTAATCTGGCAACTGGGTTTTACTCTCAAGCAGAACAATAATCATTACAGTATCGTTCTAGAATAATTAAACTGTGGCATTATCGCACTTTAACTGTGTTTAAATAAAATAAATATATAATGTTTGTTCAGTTTTAGGGACATGCTTGTGTTACATACAGACACAAATGACAAAAAAAGGAAGTAATTTCAGATATTTTGAATTTTGCAATTTTTAATAATATCGTTTTTTCAAAATTTCAAATGTAAAAATCAATAAAGTGCAATCAATAATCGATTTATAACTCAAAAGTTACAAAATACCATTTTCTGCCTCAGAATTGCATGGCAGAGTCGGATGTAATACTGCAAATTCTCATTCTTATAAATACACAAATAATAAAATATATTTTGAAAGAAGGAAAGAAAAAAAAAAGAGTTAGTTTTGCTTTTGCAGTCCGTCTTAACAGATAACAGTAAGAAGCTAATTATGTAATGAGGTGGCAAGACATTAAAGATTACAATCAGTGTTTTTCTTCCTCAAGGGTGATCTTGAAAGAAACATTTGACTACCTCAGTGAAATTTCAAAGAAAGTCTGGTTTCTGCGTGCATAATACAACTCGTGAGTACATGGAATCATGATGATATTGCTCATATATTTATATTGGAGTTATATTGTCATCAATTTGGAGAACTTGTGAGGGTAAAAAGAAAACAACAAAGAATTCTAAAAAAAAGAATTTCAAATTTCAACTTATGGTACTGAAAGTCATTCAAATATTTTAAGAATTTAATCAAATCAGATATTGTAATTTTTACTAGTTGGATTATTATTACAATCTAAATTCCGAAAAAGTTGGGACATTATTTATATTTGAATAAAATGAAAACTAAACGACTTCATGTGAGCCAATATTTTATTCACAATAGAACACAGAGAACATGTACAGCGCATAACATCATCAAAAGATAATGTTTAGAGAAGATACAGAGAAACAGGAGAAATCTCTGTGCGTAACATGCCGTGCCACAGGCATCCAACAAACCAGGCCCTCAGACGACACTGCATCACTGTGTCATTGACATTATTAAATGGGCCCAGGAATACTTCCAAAAACCACTGTCGGTAAACACAATCCGCCGTGCCATCTGCAGATGCCAACTAAAGCTCTATCATGCAAAAGGGAAGACATACTGTATGTGAACATGGTCATTTTGTGCATAAAATTGTAAAATTGCTCAGTTTAAACATTTAAGTTATATTGTGAATACAGTATTGGTTCATGGGATTTGAAAGTCTTTTAGTTTACATTTTATTCTAATTTTAAAAATGTCCTTTCCGAATGTTTTCGGAATTCGGGTTGTATCTAACGTGCACACAGGACAAGTCTTTAAAAATCAGATAAGCTCAATAATAATTTTTAATCACAATGTGAGGACAGAATACAACAGCTCACTGATGAAATACTTGCCAAGAGATGCTTGCCCACTTTTTTCTTAAGGGCACAAGCACAATTTATAGCACACTTTGTTAAAAGAGGATCATGAACTTGTTTGTTCCCTTTAGTTGCTACTTACAGGCTCACTTAGTTAATTATCTTGACATATGTTATTACCTTAAATTACCTATTGGAGTTCCTTATTTTTAAGTAGGTTTCTGGGCAATCAAAACATAGGATCTGATGGAGCATTTATTGTCCCTGGTGGGTTAGTTAATGATATTTTTAGTTGTCCATTCTTGCATAATATTCTAAAATCATATGATGGTCTTTGGCGCATGTGTACAGTTTCTGAGAAAAACTAGAAAAAAAGCTATTTTTCCTTATTATTTTAATTAAATGCAGAAAATGTTTCTACTTTGCTACAGTGGTACCTCGGCATATAAATTTAAACCGCTCTGGAGGCGAGTTCTTAAGGCAAAATGCAGATAATCCGGACCAGCCACTAAAGAATATAACCAATATTACTAATTTAAAAACACTATGATTATATTTCTGCATATAAACAAAATCACAACATTTTAAAAAGACATGTAAAAGGAGTAAAATATATAATAAATATATTTATTATATAAATATATATAATATAAATATATATATATAGCACCGGCTGCTTTAAAAATAGACCTGAAAGTGGCTCCCTTTTCTTCTTGTTACCGTCCTTGATAAAATGTAGCGAGAGAACCTGAAAATAGACCAGGAGCTCTATTGTTTATACACATATGACCAGTCACCATTTTTTTTTTTTTACCAGCACTGCATAATACTGCGAATCCTTCTGTCTTCTTTGTCTCACCATTGGGACAGTACATAGGACAGGTTTTTTATTTATTTATGTATATATATCATTGAGCTCCCAGATTGACTCATGAAGCCGGTGAGGCCGACCAACATTTTGTATATACTGTAGTTGTAAATAGTCGTATTATATGCACCGCAGTGTGTGTTTTATATAATAAACATTTGGGTTTGATATATTGAGTGCTGTTTATGTGTCTTTTGTTTCTGTGTCTCTTGTCTTCCTTTTTTTTTTTTTTTTTATCCATGTCCCATTTTTCTGTAATCTGGTTTAATTAAATAATACCAAAATTTTTGGTACCCATGGTGGTACATCTTCACTAAATTTTAACTCGCTTCGCTTGACTTTCTACTGACGCAAACAACTTTTGATTGGCTATTGAAAGTACCCCATGAAAGGGAAGTACGCCATACATGCTGAAGTGACGAAATTGCTGTGCATGCCAAAGCAAATTTCTTGCAAAATTTAATTTTTAAAATGAAAATTCTTCCAGAAACAGGAACCACTGTATTTTTATGATGTGATTATTTTGCCAGGTGTGTCTGAAATATTTACATAAGTTTTTAAATTTCTCAATATTTGGCATGTGCCTCCGTGCTATAATAGCAGCCGATTGAACTGAACTGAAATACATTAGTTCAAAGCCTAAAGATTAATGTATCAAATGTACGTAGGAGTGTTGCGTAAATCTGTGCTTCAATGGAACTGACTTGATCTTTTGTACAAACCAGTGAACATGGTGTATATTTGTTAACTTCAAATACAAATACAGCAGAATCTTGAATATTAAATATTCAAGATAGTGAATGTTTACTTTCGTATTTTAAAATATACATAAAAAACTGATTTTCAACATGGCCTCAGGCATGCATGGACCTCACTCTATGTGTTTAATCAATAATCTTTATTTGAGTTCTTTGTTTTTAATAGAAAGCATTTTACCCTATAGAGCCTAAATGTTAATTTCTCTGCACCAAATTAATGGAGATCTCTTGCATTTGTTGAACTCGTTTACATTATTTCCAGTGACTGAGCACTTCACCTGATATACAACAAAGAGCTAAACCAGATTCATTTGGCCCAGGCACTGGGGATTACTGATGATACATACCATTCTCAAAGGGAGCCATACGGCTAAATCATAGACAGTGAACAAAGATGACAACCTCCGGTGCTTCCCTGAGCTGTCTGTACTGGATGAATTCAATATTACTCTCTAATGTAATCTTCACAGGCAGCAGAACAGGGCAACCACCATCTAGGTATGCATTTCAAAACATTTCCCTTCGCAACAGAAAAGCCAGTTCACAATGAATAATAACTGCAGTAGACAGCCAGAGGGATTCCCCCGGCTCACACTCACTTACTTTTTCATCTGATATATATATATATATATATATATATATATTTATTTCATATAAATTTTCTTTTTTTCCCCTCCTCAAGTCTCGATTTAAATCAGTCTCATATTGAATATCTTAGCATGTCAATGTAATGAATAGAAACTTTTCACTTACAATAAATGATCTAGTGATAACTGTAGTGTACAGAGTTCAAAAATAAAATTTGCTGTGACTGTGTTTTTACATGTGTAGTGTATACAGTGCATCTCAATAGATTAAAATATTGTAAAAAACGTGAAACTAATACATACATTCTTGATTTAATTATGTCAAGTGAAAAATGTCAAAACCTTTTTTTGTTTTAATTTCAAAAAGTATAGTTTACTTTTGAAATTTTGAAAAAGTCTAGTATCTCAAATTATTAGATTTGTCCTAAGGTCAAATAAAAAGCAATTTGCAATACAGAAATTATGTTTATTTGTTATCCTTTAGCACAAATTACTGCATCAATGTGGCATATCTAGGAGGTGATTGGCCTGTGGCACTGCTGAAGTGTTATTACAGACAAAGACCAAGTTGCTTTAATAGCAGCCTTTAGCTTGTCTGTATTGTTGGGTTGGGTGGTTCTCATCTTCCTCTTGACTATAGCCCATATATTCTCTAGGGGGTTCAGGTCAGAATAGTCAGCCAAACAAACACAGTAATATCATGGCCAGCAAACCAGTAAGTAGTAATGTTGGCATTGTGGGCAGGTGGCCCTGATGGAAAAGGAAATCTGCATCTTCATAAAGCTTGTCAGCAGACATACTTTAAGCATGAAGTGTTTTACGAAAACACTAAAGTTGACTTGATAAAACACAGTGGGACCAAAACCAGCAGGTGACATGGCACCCTAGTCATCACCGTCTGTGGAATCTTCACACTGGACTTCAAGCAACTTGAATTCATTGCGTATCCACTCTTCCCTCAGACTCCGGGACCTTGATTTCCAAATGAAATGCAATATTTAACTTCATTTGAAAAGATGACTTTAAACCATTGAGCAATGCTCCAGTTTCTTTTCTCTTTAGCCCAGGTAAGATGATTGATACTTCCTCTGATTCAGAATGCAACAGTTGTAGCCTATTTATTGAAGATGTCTTTGTGTGGTGACTCTTGATGAAGTCTCCCAAGTTCATGAATCAACTTTGCTTGATAATATCTTTAAAGCTGTGGTAATTTATTTAAATAGTAATTTACTTGTAATTAAATATTCTAAAATTTTGTGGTACTGGATTTTTGATTTTCATGAGCTGCAAACCATGAATTTAATTTTTTTAAATATTGCACTTTATGTATAATGAATCTAGGACATTAAACTATGAAAAAAATGATATTCTAATTTACTGAGATGTACTGGATATACTACATGAATAGCTACAATGATTATTTCAAGTTACTATAATTTGCCTCTGGATATTTGCCAGAAACAAAAAAACATTGATTTGTAAATTATGCAGCAATTCACACAACCTATTGTACCTCTGGCTTAGCGCTTATCCGGTTGCCTGTAAATCTAAGAAGTTGTATAATCATCCAGGGTTTTGTCAATTGGTTCCTGCTTTCCCCCCTGTAGTGCTGTAACACAAGAGGGATTTTCTGCACAAGCCCTGACTGATAACCGTGCAAGTTTTAACAGGATTGCCCGAATTGATCAGACTTCACTCTACTCCCTGTGGATAAATCAAACCGAACACAGCAGCAAAATAGAGTAGCCCTTGATACTGAAGTCATCTAGACACTAAAACATAATGTTAATTGTAATGTAAATTGTTAATACCAACTGAATGGAGTTTGGTCGTTGTAAAGTTTGGTGTAGGCTTCCTAACAGTTTTATATACAGTACGTTTATAAGTTTGCAGTTTGGATATTCATCAACTTCAACATTCAATGTTATGGAAAAGATACACGGACACCACATTAGTAGCCTCAACTAATTAGAAATAAACAAATTATTATTTGCCCTATACTTTTAATAGCACAAAACAACACATTCACCAATACTTTAAAATATGAAATGGGACTGAAAAACTAATTTAGATGAAAAAAAAGGGATAAATTAATGAAGGAAATCATAGTGGCAGTGTAAGAAAAAAAGGACAAAAGAATAGAAAAAAGATAGCTAGTAAAAATGAGAAATAAATCGGCATGCCACAGTATTTGTGCTCCAAGATAATCATGCAAAAATACATACAGTCACGCCACTGCACTTTTTTAATTAGTTTATTAGTTACCCAGAAACGTCTACAATGGCTGTGTAAAAAATGGACAGTGTCCAGTAACTTGGGGTTGGATGTAAGAAAATGCATCGAGTTTAGAAAAGTGTTAATATAATCTAAATGAAGAGACCGGAAAATATTTGAAGTAGCAAAATAATCCGAGAATACAGAAACCTTTCCCTCCATACACTACCAGCCAAAAGTTTGGTCACACCTTTTAGTTCCATGGGCTAATTTTCGTAAAAAGCTAAAATAAATATATTATAATTTAGTAAAATAATGAATAACTTGACTAAAATATGCAACAATCTCCTTTGAACAGTCGATGTTCATATTTATAACAGCTCTAATCTGAGGTGCTGTTTGTTAATTGGTGATTTCTGAAGCTGGTGACTCTAAATGAACTTCTCTTCTGCAGCAGAGGTCAGTTTTGTTCTTTCTTTTCTGTCTTTTCTGTCAGTTTCATCATAGTGCCTGATGGGTTTTGCAAATGTACTTGACAATCCTGTTCTTGCAAGAACTGGTCCAGAACAGCTGACCTTCATGTCTTAAAATAAAAACTGACTGTTGTTGTTAATTAATTACCTAATGCCATATGTGTTATTTCATAGTTTAAAAAAATCTCCAGTATCGTTCTAGAATGTAGAAAATAAATCACTAAACAAAAAAACATTGAATTAGAAGGTGTGTCCAAACTTTTGACCAAACCTTTGACTGTACAGTAAATAGTTTTTAGTTTTTAGACTCTACTGAGGATCTACAAAAGAGCTTCAGCTTCTGTGCCTCATTACATTAACGCTCATTACACTTAGCTGCAGAATACAGAAAATATTTGAAAAATGAAATGAGGAAACCAAATTTTGGCATTTTATTTCTCATAAACTATAAGTAGTTCAATTATGAAGTTTTGTCTTATGTAGGTTTTACTTCCAAATTAAAAGCAAAACTTGCTAGTTAACAGCTTTTATTTTCTTTTAATGCACATTTTACTTGTAATACGTCTCCTACATCACCCTGAGTAATGATGTGTAGCTAATGATGTAAACCAGAGAATGCACCATCCATCAAGATAATTTAGTGTCACATAAAATGATCTCCATCGCTACAACAGAACTTACTGGGCATTCGATAGCAGATTGCATTAATCATGAAGATCACTGATTATATAAACGTCGTATGAGTTTTAGTTTAGTTTTACTATGGATCTTATAAACTATTCTAAATGAAGGAACAAAATGTCTTAATTAGATTTTTAAAAAGTGGAAATTGTAATCATTTACCAGGATTTTTAGAACAAAATATCATGATAATGAAGGACAGCCATAATAACATTTGTGGATAGAAAAAAGAGTCATTTTGGCCTTGCTCTCTGGATAGGAGAGTTGGTGTCTGCAGTGCAAATCGCAGCAAATCTAGCCAATTATGGGCATCTGTGATCTCATATACAGTATACGGAAGAGGGCACATAGTGCTATCCTGTGTGTGTGTGTGTGTGTGTGTGTGTGTGTGTGTGTGTGTGTGTGTGTGTGTGTGTGTGTGTGTTCACTGTGCTGTCATGCAGCAGGAAAAGCAGTATGAAAAGATCCAGTTGGATGAAGTCATGTGCTGGCTTGAACAGAGAGATGGCTGATTCAAGTGAATTGGTGACCAAACTGAGCAGAAAATGGGGGTCAAGTGTATTTTAAAATAGAGAATTGTACCACATAAACCACTTAAGGAAAGGAAATCAACATGTAGGTGAAATCAGAATTTCAATTTCCTTAGAGATTCTCCTGTAAACAGGCAGAAGCTTTAAGCTTTGTAGTTTTAACATGCACCGTCCTGTTACGTATGGCTTCTGTACACAAACACACCCAGCAGGAAATGTTCATACTCTTTCTTAAGTCATACCCGGATTACCTTAGGCAAGGCTCTGTTCCTCTTCCAGCTGTGTGTTACGTTTTCTCTCCTCCTTGGCACCGATCAGATACAGAAAAGTTCCGAAATTGCTTCGTAACAGAGCCTTAGGGATTCAGGACAGTCAATCATTAACCTTCGGAAACAGAGCTGCTGGCAATGTCTGCCGCATTTCCGTGTGTGTCACTCACACAGCACCTTTTAACACAATGTTCCCTACACAAACACTGGAACAAACACATGCACCTGTTGAGCAAAACCGAAACTTCAAACGAGCCGAAAATCAGCTAAATTCTTCACTTTCGTTCGTCAAGTCAGCCACACGTCACCTATCCAAGGCAGAGATTGTAAAATAGGAAAAAAAAACAAAGATATGTTGTGAGTGAACAGGTGACTTTGACAAACCTCAGCTCAATGCAAATTAAGTCTGAACATGTAAATTAACATGGCAGCTATGGAGAGAAACAGGAGAATCCAATTCTACTCCAGCTCAATCACTCAATGCTTTAGCGATGTTTTTCAGCTGAAACGTATTTCCTTGAATGGAATTTTTCTTTTATCTGAAAAGTCATTAGGAAAATTACTGTTAACTTTTTAAGGTACGTCCTTGAAACATTTCCGGACTCATGTTTGTGGTTTTATTACTCATCTCCATAACAGCCATCACACTGTGGTCACATCAAAGCTGCTAAACGCCTTCTGAACAAAAAGACAAACCAATGGAAAGAATCAACTCTTCTCAACTCAGTTGTGCTGACAACTGACAAAAAAATCCCCAAATCGATTACATGCAAGTGTTTATCTTAAGATCATAAAACAATACAGAGTTTATAATACAGTATTATATATTGTCTAATTTTGTTTTGTTTTACTGAATGTATTACAGTCTACCTACAGTACAATATGACTTCATGAACTAGAATTCTCTTACTTTTAAATTCTCAAGCTGCTATTAGAAATAGCAAGTGGCCTCCAAGGTTAACAACAAAAGAGGCGAGGTTTATTGTGCCTTCAGATAAATAACAGAAATCCCGTTTTGCATAAGACAGTAGTTGTAGCATCCCCCCCCAAAAAAATAACTAAAGCAGACAAAGAACCAAGTCAAACACAGGCTTAAAATAAAACTTGATTGATCTTGGCATGGCGCTTAGTAGGACTGATCTTAGAACTGAACCTAGCATGGAAGCTGAATCTGACATTTGCATGAGTCCTGGGTTGGTGCTTAGCATGCTGGAATTTCGTGGGGGTGCCAGGTTGGCACTTGGCCTAGTGGAACTTGGCATGAGTATTCGGCAGGGTTAGGGTTAATGGTAACAACACTGGGCCAGGACTTGAGAGGCCATCTGGTGGGCCTTTAGGACAGCTTCACAGTGACTTTGCAGAAAATATGGCAAATCGCAGGACAGGAGCCTGGCCGGTCAATCACCTCTCAACTCAAACACGAGCTTTAAATAAAGCACCTAAACTCACCAAACTTGTGAACTACGACCAAAGGATAGTGAAGCAAGAAAGCAAACATAACATGATTGCCAACTTAAAAAGAAGCACACAAAGGTCTGTAAAAACAGTAACAACCAACAAACCACAAAACAGCACCCAGTGGCAAGGACAATAACATGGCGTGCTGTGTATAGTGGGAATGCCTCAAATTTTGTTACCCACCATTATGAGATAACTAATGCAAAAAATATCACTGATAAGACTAGTTAACTAAAACATCCTAATCACCGAGTTTTTGACTAATCAAGGTAAAAAGTGGGAAAAAATGTTATTTGTTAGATTGTGCTAAGAAGTCTTTTTTTAAATGGATTTAATAAAATATTATAGTGAACATTTGTACAAAATGTAGCAGGTGTTGTTTGCATGACTATGTTTCATCCCAGTCCCATATGGTCCTCAGGAAATTCTTAGTTATTTCATATACTAAAATATATCCTTGCAGACTGCATTCTGTTGTGATCAGCACTTTTTGAACCATGGGCTGTACATCATTGTTTAGTTCCTCTCGGCTCATTTTTAGTGTGGTCAGTGGTGTAGGCTAGATGATAGATGCTGATTTACACACGTTTCTGTCTTAAAATTTCACTGGAAAACAGCATGGGAAATCTCTCTTATGCTTCATCCGCCGCTCTGATGCTTCCTAAACAATATGAAATATATAAAATATTTACAGGACTATACCATTTTTGCACACTGCACTTTTATGGACATTTCCTCACACCCTAGACATCTATGGACAATTTATGGATATTACACATTTACACATTTGCACACACCCTAGACATTTATTTCATTTTTGCACATTAGACAGATTTATGGACATTTCCACAACAATTTCTTTATTTTCCAGATTTTTACAGTCTATATTACTATACTATATACTTCACTATACTATATACTATATTTTGTACAGCTTTACATTAAAAAAATATATATTTTATTTATCTTCTATAGCTATATTTTCTATAGCTAAATTATTTTTTTTTTCAATATTTTATTCTTATTTTATTCCATAATTTATTTCTTATTGATAATCTTGTTTTTTTAAGGTCAAGGGCAGTTCGTTTAAGCGTTTCACTGCATATCGTACTGTGTATGACTGTGTATGTGACAAATTAAATTTTAATTAAAAATATTATAAATGTAAATAAATACACATTTTCATATACAGTATATAAAATATCAAGTCTTTTACCTTGAAGCCAACTCCTATTTTTATGAGGCCCAATCATATTGTATTAAAACCACTGACAGGTGAAGCTATTAACATTGATTATCTTGTTACGATCGCACCTGTCAAAGGTTGAAATATAAAGTACTGTATAAGGTAGCAAGTCAACACTCGGTTCTTGGAGTTGATGTGTTGGTATCAGGAAAAATGGGCAAGCATAAAGATGAGAGCGACTTTGACTAGGCCAAAATTGTGATGGCTAGACGTCTGGGTCACGGCACCCCCAAAATGGCAGCTCTTTTAAGGTTTCTTGGGATGCAGTGGTTAGTACCTACTAAACGCGGTCCAAGAAAAGACAACTGGTGAACACGTGACAGTGTCATGGGTTTCCAGCGCTCAGTCATGTGTGCAAGGTGTGCGAAGGGTAAACTGTCTGACCTGATCGCACAGAATACGTAGGTACTGTAACACAAACTGCTAAAAACATGCTGCCTATGATATGGAGGTGCCAGAACAACCAACACATCACAGCTGGCTGTGTAACTGCAGACTGGTCAAAGTATCAATTGCTGAAAGCACTTACAATGAGCATGTAAGAATCATAGCTGGTCCATGGAGCAATAAAAAAAATGTGGCTTTGACTGTTCTGTTTTACATCATGTGTACAGCCAGGTGCATTTGCATTTAGAAGTTGTTCTGGGCAAAATCAATGTTGTCCTGCTCTTTTGACATGCACAACTTCCCTAAAGACTGTTGCAGACCGTGTACACTGCTTCATGGAAACTGTTGATGCATCCTGACAGGTTGTTAAAATGTTTTACAGTGGGTTTGAGAAACATGACAAAGAGTTCAAGGTGTTGAATTGGCTTCCAAATTCCCAAATCTTTATCCAATCAAGGATGTGTGGGACGTGCTGGACAAACAAGCCACAGCACAGTTTTAGAGGTCTTGTGGATGTCATGCCTTGACAGGTCAGAGTTGTTTTGGCAGCACAAGGGGGACTGTCACTATTTAATGTTACAGCTGATCGATGTATATCAAATGTAAAAAGCTTGATAAAATCTATCCGGAAATAATGTCACATAAGGTGACAATGTCATAGCATTTAAAACACTTTGTTTTTCAGCTTGGCTCAGTCTGTAAAACAAAAAATGATGTCCATCAACTCAGACCATGTGTCTTAACTAGAATTCCGTAATAAACTGTTAACGCTTTGTCTTGCTCCATTCAAATAGCATTCGTTTTTTGTTTTGTGTGCATGTGCGAGTGTGTGTTTGCGTGGATAAAGGAGCGTCTGTCTTGTTGACATGGCAAAATTACAGAACTGAATGGTAGTGATAGAATTGTTTTGTGTATTGCATTCAAACAAAATGGCATTCGCATTAACATAACAATAGATGGAGCAATTATTATTGCAAGCCAATTCGTCCTACATAATCAACAAAGTCATGCTCATTTGCAGGAAATAAATTATTGAGGCATTACTGCAAGCATTGATTAATTATTCACAGAAAAAAAACAGCTTTGTTATAGTGTGCAAATAGCTGATGTGAAAGAAGAGTGCTCCAGAAGAATTATTCAATAATTCCTTATAATACGCTCTAGAAAATTAATATTTGGAAACACGTTCACATGCAAACACTTAATACTTTACAATTGCCTTAAAGTTAGACATTGAATAAAAACATAAAATAAAAAAAGTAAAATTTTACATTATACTGTATATACTGTACAGTATATACAGTATTACTCATACGTGCTGCATTGTTATATATAATTATATTTATAATTACATTGGTACATTTATTACTTTAATATTTAAAAAAGGTTTTAAAAGGGAAAAAAGTTGAAAAGGAAGTCCCCCCAACCCAAGAATGTATTAAAATATGTATGTATGTATGTATTATTATTGTTAATACAACTACTACTACTACTACTACTACTACTACTACTAATAATAATAATAATCCAGTTGCTTTCAGGACTTCTAAAAATTTTAAATGCTTTTTTGAAAAATAATATAAATACATCATAACCCCTATGACCTCACAAAAGTGCACAGTATCATGATTGTATCAACATGAGCCACACCCGTATTCTACAGTGTTTTGTGTAGTTGTGTGGTTCTGATTGCACAGTGTGGAAATATAGAACCGAGCGCTTATGAACCGTTTTATAATACACATAGACGCCTTCGCAGTTTTGCTTATCCATGATAGTAAATGTCAGCTGGTCTGAAAAATTTCTACCTACCGCAGGGCTTCTATGTGTGTGTTCAATAAAACATGGAGGTTTTTTGAGAGAATTTTGGAAGAGCGTAATATACATGATGACTAACAGTCGGAGGAGTTAGGGGCAGCTCGACAGTGAGGTCGGAGCTTCATCAGGGATCTGGATCAAATCAGAACTGCTTAATGAGCTGTGTAATGCTCTCTCTGTCACTTCCAGGAGTTCTGCTTCATCAGGGCTTTACATGTCCTGCAGCTAGTCTTAGTAAACATGGTACTAATACTGGTAGGGTAAAAAAAAAAGTCACTTTATACAGTATATTAGCTCTTTGATAAAACCAAACCTGCATTAGGCACACAAATAGATATGTTAAATCAATTGGCAAAACACAACATACGGTTATTATCTGTGTTCCTTATTCCTAATATTTACTTATAACCGACTTATAGATAGATAGTTAGATAGACAGATAGACAGATAGATAGATAGATAGATAGATAGATAGATAGATACATGTAGATAGATGGACAGACAGATTACTAATTGCACACTGTCCCCTGTTCAACTTTTGTTAATCAGTCAAATCAGTAAATACGTAAGCAAGCTTTTCAGTGGCCTGTGGTCTATTACAGTAGTATATAATGTTTAAGCATTACTATTTTTGTGTACGAATGGGTCAAACTGGGACTTAAATGGGGCATAAAATGAATCGACATTTACAGATGACTTTAAGCACAGCACGGTTAAGATACTTTCAACTGCAGTAAAACATTTAAATGGTGCAAACGTTTTAAAGAAGACCGTACATCTGTGAATGATGATCTCGAAGCCCACCGCAGTCGTTCCTGTGAACAATCACTGATAGAATCCTTGAAAATAAACGTACAACTCGTTGCCAACTTGTGGAAAAGATGCATCTGTACACACGATCATTCTCCAACACTTCTTGCACATTACAGGAACTCGGCTGGGAGTTATTGCCCCATCCCCCGTACAGTCCTCACCTCGCTCCAAACCCATTTCCACACGTTTGGACCATTAAAGGAGTTCCTGTGAGGCCAGTGTTTCAGTCGTGAAGAAGGCAGTCTGATCATTGCTCCGATGTTGTACTGACAAAACGTTCTCGTCTGATGGTATCTAAGCACTAGTGAAAGTGCATTAGTGGAGTAGAGGATTATGTAGAGAAATAAAGGTAGTTTTCACTCTCAACTGTTTTTTCTGTTATTCTACACAATCAAAAGTCTCGGTTTGACATTAATGCCTCCCCCCTGTAGATAAAAGGGGGTTCCTGTGCACCTACGTTTTTGTGTGGTTGTCTGGGTAGTCTGTTTTGTGGCAGTAGGTCGTTTTGATGTTGAGGTGGGGTTTTGTGTGGTTTCTGTGCCTTTGATTGTGGTGTAGGTGATGGTGCTAGATGGCGTGGTTTGGGTGTCTCATACTGTACGCTGCTGGTCTCTTGAGATTTTCGGGCTAAGAAGGCTGGGAACTGCTGTAGTTTTCTGCTGACACGACCAAATCCAGGTCTGGTGTGTTGTGTGTCCAGATGCTTTTTTTTTCTCACCACGGCTTTCTGTCAGCTCAGACCAGTGTGGTCATTCATGTTCGTTTTTTGATGAGAGATGAGTGGTTTTTGAGGTTCTCAAGTCGTTTTGTCTGAGACTGGCAGTCAGGCCACAGTTAGGTTTGTGGGTATCTGATTTTTTTCCCACTTGTGATGTTTGGTGTGGGTGCTGGCTGGGGTACTTGGCCTGTGTCTGTGTGGTTTTGTCATGACCTGCTGCCCCATGGTTGGCTGATTGACTGGCTGTTTTTTTTCTCCTTTTTTTAAAATATTGATATGATTATAATCATTACAATACAGTTATAAACTGCCTGGGATTTTTTTGTTGTTGTTGTACTTTGATTAGCTTTAATTACAGTGCAGAATGTAGTGGCTAATTCATGCGTCAAAACAATTTACTATTAAACATAAAAGGCTGTGATTTCAACTGTAATTTTTTAAAAGGTGCAATTTCGCCAAACGTTTAAATGATTTCCTATCATAGTCATTAATTCATTCTGACTGTTCTGGCAACTTCGTTTGGATAGGCAGTCAAAATTAGTATTCATTTACGTAAATGATATAATTTGTTATTAACCTCCATATCACAGCACGTTGAATTCTCAAATGTTACTGCTCAGAAGGTGTGCATTATTTTTATATTACAGCATGGCCTGTACAGTAGTTTCTGCTATAACATGAACAGGCTACTATCCATGCCCTTGTTTTAATATGTTATTGTTTCTATGGAAACCACTCATACATGGTCACTTTATATTGGACATTCTACATAACCTAAGACTAAAAATTAACAGATTTGTTATTAAAAAAAAGGAATTTTTGGAAGGAGGCTTGAGTGTCGACTCTTTACAAAAGGTTTCCAAATGAATTCCCAGGACACAAACGCCTTCAGAATAGTGGAGTATACAGTCGGTGTATGTGGTTTCTTGATAAATTATTATTATTTTAATATATATTAGAGCTTTACAAAAAGAGGCTGATGAGTGAATGACTGCTCTGTACGTGGTAGCAGGAACTAATTGGTATCTCTGATATTCCACAACATTCAATTATAAATTCATAAATTTCTGAAGTTTAATTGAAAAAAAAAAAACCTACAAAAGGACTAACACAAACCAGACCTCTCTTAACGCTCAAAAATAATTCATTACAACAATGATAACAATTGGTTTGGATTATTTTCAAATAACACCCATCATCTTGTGTGTGTTACTCCTTAGGCCAGTGATCTTTCTTTAAGCATAATAAAGTTACTATTATAATAATTAATAATAGATAAACATTTTAATAATTGAGTATTTAGGTCACAGGTGTACATATATAGATTTTCAGTACTCTGTGAGAGACATTACTTATTTGATCACTGTAACAACCTTCAAACCAGGAAAACCTTTACATTCCTATTCACACACGAACACAACTACTGCAGGAGAAGTGTACAGCAAATCACTCTGCCTGCACAAGGACCTTCTCCTAAACTTATAGCTCCACTGATTTCTCCAGAGGACTGGGTGAGCTCTACTGTTCAGCTACTGTTTCTACTTCTTCCAATCATGCTTTGCTAATGAAGAGTTCATGGTTTATCGGAAATAGGGGATTGGTTTATCACCAGGATGCTCTTCTGCAGCAGATCAGGCTGCACCATCAGTGATTTACCTACAGTATACAATGAGATCAGGCCTGCTTAATGCTAATGACCTGCTGTCCTGTGTGTATTTATGTGTGTGTGTAGGCTATTAGCATACAATGAGTCTGTAATTCACAGAGACTGTGCGGTAATTAAAACACAGACAATGGAAACGATTAATGCCTGTTGTATGTTCAGGTGCAACGAGAAATGTTTTCATTTAAGTGGTGACTTGAGGTGCCTGGCCAAAAACGTCATACACTCCTGTATTTTGTTGGATCTCATTACTCTTGATTTCAGCACACATTCACATGCAACTTCATGCAACATCAGAACACTGCATTAATATTTCGCCAAGAAACAATGCTTGTATTGATGACGGGTGAGTCAAAACACTCCACATAGTCTTTCCTAGAACATCCTAAAGACTTCTAATGGGGTTAAGGTCAAGAATCTGTGGTGGAAAATGATTCCTCATGCTCCTAGAACCACTCTTTCACAGTTTGCATCCATGAATACAGTATGCCAATGTTACCAGGGAAGAACGAATCCATAGATGTGATACCCTGGGCATACATGATCCATACAGGGCCAGGGTATCACATCTATGGATCTACATTCAGGTTAACAGCTGATTTCATTTTATTGCCACATAATGTTGCTGAGTCTCTGAAGGAACCGCAGATCATAACGCTGCCCCCAGAGACTTGTACCGTGGGCACTATGCATGATGGGTGCATCGCTTCATGCGCTTCCCTTCTTACCCTGACGCACCCATCACTCTGGAAACCTGCACTGAAAACAACACATGTCCTTTTTCATTTGCTTTAGTTGCTTTAGTTACTTGCTAGCAAACTAAATATTTGTTAGTTTATCTTTTCAATCCTAGATAGATAGATAGACAGATTGCTAGCTAGATAGACAGACAGACAGACAGACATTGTGCATGGGAATGTTCCTCCTTTCACTATTTAAAACATGTGATTCTTACTATGATAGATAGATAGATAGATAGACAGATAGAGTAGATAGAAAGATAGATAGATAGATAGATACAGTAGATAGATGGGTGGATAGAGTAGATACAGTAGATCGATAGATAGATACAGTAGATAGATAGATAGATACAGTAGATAGATCGATAGATCGATAGATAGATAGATAGATAGATAGATAGAGTAGATAGATGGATAGATGGATAGATGGATGGATGGATGGATACAGTAGATGGATGGAGATAGATACAGTAGATGGATGGATAGATACAGTAGATAGATGGATACATACAGTAGATAGATGGATAGATACAGTAGATAGATAGATAGATAGATAGATAGATAGATAGATAGATAGATAGATACAGTAGATAGAAGGATAGATAGATAGATAGATAGATAGATAGAGTAGATAGAAGGATAGATAGATAGATAGATAGATAGATAGATAGATAGATACAGTAGATAGAAGGATAGATAGATAGATAGATAGATAGATAGATAGATACAGTAGATAGAAGGATAGATAGATATATAGATAGATAGATA
>JAQMYG010000017.1:8651461-8677181 GCA_030014215.1 Clariallabes teugelsi
GAAGCTGCTTTGAGACAATGACCATTGTTAAAAGCGCTATATAAATAAAATTGAATTGAATTGAATTGAATTATACAACGGTTTGTTCTGACCAAGTAGTCCTATTGGACGGGAGGGATTACAGGAGTGCTGATGTAGAGCAGAACAGCACTGGGCCTTATAGACATGTGGACAAAATAGTTGTTACCCTTCAGTTAAAGAAAGGGGTCACTGTGGGTTGAAACTTACAAAAGTAATAATAAATTTTAAAAAATTCTGAAAAATAACTAACATTTCTCTTAAATTGTAGTTCAACAGAAGTATTTTAAAAAACAAACTAATCGTGCCTGGACAAAAACGTTGGTTAAGTGAACAAGTGTGCAATTCATATTTGCATGTTCCCCAACCACACCCAATCCATCCTGAAATAAATTGTAGGTACAGAATCTATCCAGCTAAAAACGTTTGCTCCTGCGAGTGTGTGTGTGTGTGTGTGTGTGAGGTGTGTCCGAAGTGTGCAGGCTGTACAAACACTACCTCTGGTGCGCAGAGCTCAAAGCCAATCAACACACACTGGCAGCATGCGATCCGGAAACCAGAGGAAGGCATTAGTAATCAATCTAGGCTGACGTGTGCATGCATAGTCAATGACAAGATGTGTGTGTGTGTGTGTGTGTGGAAGCACAAATGATTAAATGTGCATCTCCTATGCTCCATTAGCCAAATGAGCTCTCTAAATCAAACTTCCTGAGAGTTCCGCCAGAGTGTTACTCGCTCAGAGGAGATGAACAGGACGAAAGTCTGAGCGCTCCCTGATCTCAAATCCGTTTTTAGACAGCCTTTTAGTGGCATTAAAACGCATAATATCCAGTAGGCGGCGCTGTTGTGTGCGTTTGCACATATTCATGAAGCAATGAGCGAGACAGCGGGGACGATAATGCAGCACAGCATGCGGTAAAGCAGAGCTGCTGTGGGGGTTCGATACATCAGGGGCCAGACACAGGCTATTAATATTCACATGGGGATCTAGTGAGGCTCATTTTTAGGCTTTTTAGGCACATCACAAATATGATTTGTTTAACAAAAATGGGAAAATCAACAAAAGTGCACAAGCGTTAGACATCACTTAAAGACAAACATTTACATCAGTAAAAAGTGCAAGTTCGTGAGCTTTAATGTTAGCAAATCAGAAAAGGAAAACAGCACTACTACTACAACTACTGAACCCACTGCTACATCAGTACACACACCCTATTGAGTTCAATAAGCTTCAATTGCTGTTGTTCTTTTGGCTGCTCTCATTACGTGGTTGCCACAGCAGACCATCTGATTAGTGATGGGTCGTTCATGAACGATTCATTCTTTTTGAACGAGTCATGTGACTAAAGAACGAACAATTCGGACCAGAAGATATGACAGTGAGCTGCTCATTCTGTTTATCATAATATGTCCTTAGCTGCATTGTAATATTTTCATTACTGGAACTATAGCCAACATTTGTGTATGTAGACGTATTGGGGGTCTGTTTATTGAAAATGTAACATTTTATTTTATTTCTGAGAACGAAATGAACTAAATGACTAAAAAAAAAAAGATCTGTTTATTTTGATGAACGAGATTCAAACAACCGAGTCACTAAAATGATTCAAACTTCCCATCACTACATCTGATCAACATATTTAACATTAAACAGAATTTACGCCCTTCCAGAGGCAGCCCTCCCATTTTTAGTTGGGCGAGAGGCCTACTAACTAAGCAACCAACGCCCCCTTAAGGGCTTCTAATTATATCCACATTTTTGAAGATGGGTTATATCAGGGTTTTGCAACTCCAGTCCTGGAGAGTCAGTTTGGACAACGCAGCTGGGAGATAATCACCAGGTTCAGTTGGTTTCTTTACATAGGTGTTGGTGAATTACAAACTGTACACTGAAGAGCCCTGGGTTACGTTCTAAAGATATAAAAGCTGGTGGAAAGACACACTTTGGTAGCTTCATTACGCTAGTGCAGAGTGAAACCTTTGTTTCGATGCTTTCTCGCACTGTTTCTGTGGAAACATCTGTACTGATTATGAGATTATTATAAACATGCATCAGCAGCAAATATTCCCTAGTGATGACATACATCACACAGTTTCCGTTTAGGCAGTGTCTTTCCGTAGTGACCAAAAAAAAACAAAAACAAAAAAAACACATTGTGACATCATGCGGACTCACTGATCTGATACAGTCAAAGAAAAAGCAGTGTTTGTTTTCTGCCATAATTTCTCCACCATCAAATTCTTCCTGTCACGGTTGTGTTCCCCGAGGACCTTTACTAGTGATGGGAGAGCCATTTAGGCTAAAAAAATAAAAAATAAAATAAAAAAAAACACACACACGCACAAAAACAATTGGTTTAAGGATAAAGGGCTGTTTTTGTCTTTGGGTCTAATCTGTAGAAGGGTCTGGATACTAATGATGGTTATCTGCTCACTAACACATACAGGTCACCTACTCAGTCCATAGAGGCTTTATTTCAGGTCATTATCTTGGTCGGGCTCAAAAGGGTGTCTACAAGGGATTAAAGATGTTAAGGCAAAGATCTTAAGTCATGCTTTTTTGAAATCAGTGACTCCCTCCTCCACATAAGGGTCCAAATATTCAGACCCTCTAGGAAAGATGGACGTTGTTACACACCAGGAACACCATAGATGACTATAAGTTTTTGGAACATCCCATTCTAGATTTATCCTGGTTATAAACAGTGCCACTTTTCTGGCTAGACTTTGAACCATGGCTTTGGGGATTTGCAACAAGCATTAGTGATGTCAGGAGCAGAATCAAGATAATAAGGCTTCAGAAAAAGTTCCACTTAATCCCAAAGTCTTCCCACATACTGTATAACCGGTGCAATATCTTTCCTTTTTTCCCCCTCATGTGGAATATCTATATATAGAATTATTTTTAGTGTGCAACTAAAGATTTATTCATTTATTTATTTATTACTCTTTTCCTTTCCTCCTGTAAATGAGGATTAATCTGTAAAGCTGGGATTGATAAAGTTCTTTGAATCTTGAAAAACAGTTGATGTCATACTGTACGTCTTTGCATTTCACTCAGATTACTCCACATCAACCTTGGTGTACCATGTCTTCAGGAACCTTGATTGCACAGAGAAACCTTTATGTTGGAAAAGGTTTGTGCCTCATTGTTCCAGTGAAAGAACTGTAATTCTACAGCATACAAGGACTTCTTATACAACTTCTAACTCTGTGGCAACAATTTGGAGAAGGCCCACATACTGTATGGGTGTGACAGACATGGGTCCACAAACCTTTTTTCTGAATATGTAGCAGATTTGCTCAGGGTGGAGGCTGGCAGAGTATTTCAAACACTATTGACAGCGTCTATGGGAGTCAAGTGACAAAAGAACGAACGACTCGGGCTAGAAGACTTATTGAGAAGAACCATTCAATTCTGTTTCCTGTGTACTGCACTGCATAGTGTCTATGGGAGTCACGTGACAAAAGAACGAACGACTCAGACCAAAGACTCAAAGGTAACTACTCATTTCTGTTTCCTGTACATAACCTAGGGAGGTTTTGCGATGATTTGCGCATGCACGCCCAGTAGAAAATGAACGAATCACTCTCCAAGATTACTCGTTCTTCTGAGTCACGCTAAAGACTCTTTCAAAAAGAATGAATCGTTCATGAATGACCCATCAAGTTTTAAGGGAGGAAACTGATTGGTAGGAGAAAGAAAAGAAAAGTAATTTCTGTCTGGTGCTGCTATATTAAAAATTCAGATAATATAAGTGAAAAAAGCCAGAAAGCAACCTGTTGGTAAAATGGTGGATAGTGTGAGGAAGCCAGAAGTAGGAAACACAGAAGGATAAGAATAAGTGATGGATAGCCTGGCTCCGGCTCCAGCGCTTTGTACCAAACATCCCTTTAATGTCAATGTGAATTTATGCCATTAAAAGGTCATTTACTTCTCAGAAAGGATCAAAAACATGCAGACAAACTATGAACGTCAACACATACACTTACCACGTTGAAAGTTTGGACACACCATTAAATTCCATGGTCCTTCCTGATTTTTATTTCTTTCTACATTGTAAAACTATGCTGAAGGCGTTTATCCAAAATACACAATAATCTCCTTTGAACAGTTGATATTAAGTTGTGTCTGCTACTGTGCATATGCTCTGTGAGACCTTTATAACGCCTCTAAATTGACCTAATTCCATGTGTTTTGAAATTTCCATCATTGTTCTAGAATATAGAAAATAAATCACTAAACAACAACAACAAAAAAATCTAATTAGAAGATGTCTCCAAACTTTTGACTGGTACCGTATTTACCCACAAAGTCGTGTCCTTCTCTGGGAAAAGCTCAAATTGCGCTTGAGTGGTGTAACGTTACCCCATCCTACCCTCACAAGGGCGTTCAGAGGAGCAAACCTGCTGTGAGTGGAGCTGACAGAAGTGTGTTGCATTAGGTCTGCGGCATCGATCCTGACAGGGTAACTTCACGCTGTGTCACTCTAATCATGGATGCTGGCATTCTAAGTGCATCTGTGTGGAACTGTGTATCTGTGCACGAACAGTATCTGACACCAGGTCACACTCACTCAAATATTCACATTCGCTTTATATTCATGTGACAATTTATCCGCTCACTTGGTGGTGGAAAAAATTTATTGTCAGATGGATGGGTAATGTTTGGGAAAACATTGTAGGAGGCACTTCAATGAGGGAAAATGAATATATACAACAGAATTGGGGGTGGAATATGAGAACACTGGTCCTTATAAAGAAAAAGAAATAATAGATGAAAAATACATGTCCAATGGAAGACATGTCACCTGCCCAACTCTTAACCTTACTTTTTAATAAAAATAGTTTTTTGTATTAGCTAAAAAATTAGCTACTATGCCTCCTAATAAAGGTTCAGTGAAGGATTGAATAGATTCCCATAATTGGTTTAGGAGGAGTTGCAGATAGAAGAAAAGTGTGATGCCACCAGGTGCCATCGCCGTGATACACCCTATGTGTGCCCTCTGCTTTACACGAAGAGATTTGGGCAAAGACTCAAGATGACTCAATTATGATAATGAGCGTAGCAGCTATAAAAGTGCTCATTCTCTCATTATCCTTTTTAAAGGAAGTCTGTGATAAGAGGTTTTGCGATAACGTCTCACTCCGTAGAGATATGGAAGAGAAGAAAGAGAAGAAGGAGCGAATAAAAGATATAAAGTCCAGAAAACGATCTGAATCCCTCATGATTTTTTAACAATGCTTCCAATCAGGAGCAGAAAAGTGTAAATGAAATTATAAATTATCTCCACTTACATTCATTTGTAGTGTAGGAGTGTTTTTTTATTATTATTTTTTTTTTTAGTCTGGGGATAATATGGTCAACATAAGATGTCTTCAGATGTTTCTGGAAAATGACTAGTGGCCTTGCAATACACGTGTTTACAACAGAAAACCTTTACGTAAGTTCAGGAGTTCTGATGATGTAATAAGAAAACCAGAAAAAGTTAAGGAAAGATGTAAACACTGCATAGTTGCAAGACTGTGGGACTTTAAACAAAGATGAAGTTGGTAAAAATGTGAACATTACATTACATTCCTTCGGGATGGGAATCACCAGAGATCCACCCGATATATTACGATACCTAGATGCTAATTCGATCTGTATTGAGGTTCTATAAGTATCACGAATTTATAAATATCTCGATTCAAGATTATTTTTTTTTACAATTCTGAACAAATACAGTGGAACCTTGGATTGCGAACATAATTCGTTCCAGAAGCGTTCTTGTATATCGAAACACTCGTATATCAAAACGAATTTCCCTCATAAGAAATAATGGAAACTCTGGGAATTCGTTCCACAAACCCAAAATATTCATATAAAAATAATTAATACAAAATATAAAGTAAAAATAAAACAAATTAATCTGCACTTTACCTTTGAAAAGAATCATGACTGTAGTGATTGAGACCAGTGAAAGAAGAGGAGGACGATTTTCACAAACACACACACAACACAATAAACAGTAAACAGTACACACGCGCACGGAGTACTGCATGGAGGACAATTACCCACAATTCCACAGCGCGAGAGACAGCCTTTGGCTTAGTTGTGATCACGTAACACTCGGTGTCAAAACAAGAAGTGCGTGCGTGCTACACGATGCTCGGTGATACTCGGTACTCGTAAACCAAGACTCCCTCGTTTATCAAGTCCAAAGTTATTTGAAATTTTTGCTTGTGTTGCGGAACGCTCGCAAACCGGGTTACTCGCAATCCGAGGTTCCACTGTAATTTGCTCCTAACACACAGGATGAGGTTCTCCCCGATTATGCGCGGATATATAAATAATAATTTAAAAATAATGCAAAAATATGCAAATATACATACATTTTAAAACATCGATTTTGAAGTCAGTGTGGCGATAATTCTCACACAAAACAATTGCAGTTTTACATTTTACACTTCTATCTGTGTATTGTATACGATATTGCATGATAATGGCACGATTCTTCCAACGTTTGTCATAAGACTTTTTACTTCCGATATGCTGTGACAAAACATATTATGTTTTTGCTAAAATCTTTAAAAAGTGTTCGGCTCTCCAGAGGAAAACTTCCACTTCTCCTACCACACTGAGAATTCGATTAGAGCTGCACAGACCATCACAGCAGGGTGTACTCAATGAGGAACTCTACAGTCTGATTGCAAATCAGGTGCTGAAAGAAGCAAGAGTCACTGTTTAACATCCTTCACCAAGTTCAACATCAACAGAATATACTATTAAAACTTCTTGAAATGCAGACAAAGAAATCCTAATAGAAACCAGCACTTTTCTTGGACTAGGCTTTATCCAAGTCTCTCTGTACAGTAACCTGACTCAAACGCCTATCGTACACTCATCGTGAGGAGATTATTATTTTTTTGGCAGCGTCTTTGGCAATCTGCAGCAAATGTCAAAGAAATGTACGGGTATAGATGAATAAATTTGTTCCTGTTGATTGCAGGTCAGGTGAAATTAGCACAATCTGTGTAATATATGACTGCAGCTGCTCAGAGAGAGGTGCCAGACTGGGTGGAGGAAGAGGAAGCGAGCGAGACAGCGAGAATGTGTGCTTAGTGCTGCGTAAACACGAATTATATTAACTCTTTATTGTGTAGCAGGTATTATAACCCCAGCGAGTCCCAGAGCACATAAAGGATGGATGATACTAGAAAGATAATTTCAAAAATCATTTTGAAAAAACAGAGCAAGTTTCCATAAAAGGAGCTTTTTACCTGCTCGATAGACATCTGAAGAATTCCTTGTTAAGTTTGTATATTAAAAAAAAGAAACAGAAATCTACTGAATAAAAACCCTCCCATCAGGTCTATAAGTTTCTGCACAGTGGCACCGTGTTCATAATTTTGCCACAGCAGTGGCTTTGAAATGAAGCAAATGTTTTTACACAGCGTCTCAATTTTTACAGTATCAAACATAATTTACCATAAATCTAAGCATGAGGATTATTTTTATTACTTGGATACAAATCCTTTACAGTCAATGTAGTAAAAATAGTGCTGTGGATGCTGGGCACGTGGTGACGATGTTTATGGAGGGCCAATGGTGCATGCTCACTCCTCACGCCACGCTACGTTCCAAATTTGAAGCAAAGAGGGACGATTTTGGGTGCCGTCATAGCGCCAGGTGTTGGATTTCATCATAACATGTAAGCGGCGCAAGACAGATGTGATGCAACAGAAAAACATTCCTGCCGCGATCAGTGAACAGCAACTTATTTGCTAATAGGAGGATGGCAGTTAACACGGCAAATATTCTGAATAAAAATCCAAACGGTACAGACAATACACATGCCTACCGATTTGTTAACTCGGCTAAACATACAGTGCACATTTAAAAGTTTGGATACACCTACTTTTAGTTTTGTGAATTGTTTTCTACATTCTAGAACAATACTGGAAATTTCAAAACTATGAAATAACACATACGCCTTTGGGTAATTAAGAAACAATGACAAAAACAGTCAGTTGTTATTTTTTAGACATGAAGATCAGCTGGTCTGGAACAGTTCTTGCAAGAACAGTATTGTCGAGTGCATTTGCAAAACCCATCAATGAGTCTCTCTCATTGATGGAGAAGTTATGCAACATTACGCACGATTGATTTGTTGCGTGCTCAGGAAGTATTGCTTCCCACCCCGCTCCCACGTTCACATTGTGAATTGTGAGTATTTATGTGCTCCGATACAGCAGGTGGCAGTATGCACCTACTTGGTTTGTAAGCCGCCATTAAAAACAAGAAGAGAACGAGGTCAGTCTTTGCATTATGCCTAATATTATTGATATTTCAGGAAAAAATGCCAAGAGTAACGCTCTTACTTTATCAGCTTTATCAGTCGGAGGAAACCCGACGACGCTGATGATGTCATTGCATCTAAACAGCGATCTACTTCCGTTCTCAGGTACGATTTCTTCCATATCTGATTCCATGCAGTGGACACGAGCATAATTCCTAAGCAATGAACGATTGTCTCCTAACTGATCAGACTTTGAGTTCAAGTGTTCTGGGAAATGGAAACGCCCTTAGAGTTACCAGCCTCAGAAATGACCAACTCACAGCACCTCAGATTAGAGCTGTTATGAAGGCTTTACAGATCATGAGGAGCCGAGACATCTCAATATCAACTGTTCGATGGAGATTATTGCATATTTTGGACTCATTGTTTTACAGTGTAGAAAGAAATCAAAAGCAGGAAAGATCATGGAATCAGAAGGAGGCCAAACTTTGTTGTGAGCACGTCTTTAATTATTTATTTATTCAGGCATTCTGTTTCCCAATTCTGTTTGCCAATTTCCACCCACTGCTTTGTTCTCTCCTTTCACATGACGCATAACAACCCTGGAAGGTGAGAGCAAGCACACGTGCAACTCCATACCAGATCTTTATCAAGCTGCAATTCGGGTTACTCTAATCAGCAGGGAAGATGTTTAAGGGCTTCGATCCTACCCACCCAGAGAGCACGGACCATTCAGCATTCTGGACCATGGATGGCTGAGAGCACGGTCGGCTGCACCATTCTTGCTGAAATGTGAATCATGATTTTTTTCTGAGATCGCGATTCTCTCAGATGATTCTCAAGTTTATAATAACTGAAAAACTGATGAACATAAATAGAATGTTAACAATAATATATCGAAATAACTAATAAATAGCACCTGTACTTTTTAAACACTCGCCCAACTACAGTACTTCCTCATTGCATGTGTTTGTTTATATTATTATTATTATTATTATTATTATCAGTATAAAGTAAAGGTCACAGAGTTTGTCAGGTAGTTTGAAATTAAACACATAGTCTACAGTGTAGAATTTATTGTTTATTGTTCTCAAAGGGTTTATTAACACACCTCTAGTATAATTCTCTGTAGCTTTTGATCTCAGTGTAACAGCTAAAGTCAACACCTTTCAGGTTTAATTACCTAATACAGTTATAAAGTTATATCCCAGTAAGAGCTGTAAAGGCCTGTCTCTGTTTGAACAGTAGAATATATTTTAGTTTTTAGCATATGTGTGTGTGTGTGTGTGTGTGTGTGTGTGTGTGTGTGTGTGTGTGTGTGTGTGTGTGTGTGTGTGCGCGCGTGCGAGAGTGCTTGCATGTATGAGACCGCTACCTTACGCTGTTAAAAATAATAACACGAACTAACGTAAGTGATGATGATGATGTATATACACCACCTGCTAAACGCAAAAACAGAAGAAAACTTAAGAGTTTGATGAACACAGAGAGAATCAAAAGGAGCCAATCAGAACCAGGTCGTCAGAATGGACCCTCCCCCTCCGGATTCTGATTGGCCTGAACTGAGCGAGCGAGTGTTGTGATATTGAGCTAATATTTAAACGGTGTAAATGAAGAAGAGACATGAGAGATGAGAGATTGTGATTCGTTTTTTCGAAGAATCGTGCAGCCCCAGATTCACACACAATCATTTCTGTTGCTCTAACAAGTCTTTATTTCAGGCCTGGCAAAAACGTCCTCGAAATGTCATTAGTAAACAGACGGCGAGGGAAACGGTTCAAGTCCAGCAACGCTCTGCTTCGGAATTAGCTGGACGCCCTTCAACCCAGCACGACCTCAAATATCCTTTTAAACCTTAACATGAATTCTGCTTCCTCACTCCACTGCAGACTGTTTTAGAGATATTTTAAAACAGATTTTTCATCCTCGAACAAGCTTTATACACTCCCCTTTATACAGTTTTTAGGTCCACTTTCTCTCAGAGTTGTTAGACGTTTGGTAAAGTGTGTGTGTGTGTGTGTGTGTGTGTGTGTGTGTGTGTGTGTGAACTCTCTCACCTGATTGTTTGTGGCAGGTGCTGGAGTGATTGTTGCACTGGCATGCTTGGCACCCTGCGCTGCTGAAGTTAAAGAAGGCCGGCTGGCAGTCGTCACACTTGTCTCCGTACACTCCGCTTTTACACTCGCACACTCCTGAGCTGAGAAACACAACAGAGAAAGTGT
Source organism: Clariallabes teugelsi (assembly GCA_030014215.1). Lineage (NCBI taxonomy): Eukaryota > Metazoa > Chordata > Actinopteri > Siluriformes > Clariidae > Clariallabes > Clariallabes teugelsi. The sequence goes on from JAQMYG010000017.1 coordinate 8,661,984, forward strand.
GTGAGATCGGACTGTTGATACACAACACTGTCGGTGATGAAAACAAACATATGCAGGAAACATACGGACTGAAATGTCGCTGTATTTTAAAAAAATCTCCTGTACATTATTAACTCGCACGGACGAGCCACACACCAAACTCACACACACACACTCCACTTTCAGGAGAGAGCAGAGCGAATTACAGATGTAAGTACACAAAGCCTCACGTGTGTTTGTATGCACACATATTAACGTGTGTGTGTATAGTTTTATGTGTATGTCCGTGCATGTGCATGTATGTGTTTTTGTGGATGTGTATGTGTGTTTGCACGTGTGCGTATACTGTATGTGTTTGTGTTTGTAGATGTGTGTGTGTACGTGCATGTACTTCTTTATGCACGTGTGTATTTGTTTGTGTGTGCGTATGTGGTTGTGGGTGTGTGTGTGCACATGCATGATTGTGTGTATGCATGTATGTGCACGTGTTTGTTGCGTCTGTATATGCTTGTGCATGTTAGTGTGTGTATGTGTATTTGTGTTTCTTCATGCAAGTATTTATATCCTGATCCATATGATATGACATCATCGTCTCAGTCGGTGCTTCAGACTCTCACACTCAGCTGATTAGAATTTACTCAGTAAAACAACCGTCTGTGGAAAAACACATTAATATGCTGAACAGAAATGACCAAATAACCGTTGACAAGCTGAACTTCCCCTTTAAGACTTGATTGTGGTTGTTTAACACACACACACACACCCCTTCCCTTTAATATAAATGCCTTGTTGTTGTAACAGAGACTAAACACTGGAGTCTCAGTAGAGGAACAAGTGTGTTAAGTTGTTCACAGTGTGTGTTTGCGGGATCAAATCATGATGCACGGGCCTTTTTTGAAGATTGTACCTACGGCCCCCACACACCCACACTGCTAATGGAGTATACACTTTAAAACACACACACACACTCGATCAAAGCCAAGACAGCAAAAGCTTTCCTTCAGCTCTGAGCCTCGTCCTGAGATCAAACGCTGGACGTTTCTCTCCGAGCTGTCAGACTGAAAGCTTGCTACTCTCACCCTGAAACACCCTGGACACTTTCACTCACACGCTCGCTCGCTCACTTCAGACCCGGCCGTATTCGTGTTTTTTTTTAACGCTGATCTGGGATCAGTTTTGCATGCTTCTACTGTAGGCAAGCATGTAAATGCAAACAGGTTACCAGTTAGCTCTTTCGCTTTAAGAACATCAAACAGCACTGACTTGAAAAAGAAACCCCCGTTTTCTCTCTCTGGCGGTGTGTGTGTTTTTTTTTTTTTCTTCCCTTCTCCTGACAAGAAAAGACGCTTTCATGCTGCCCCGGAGTGTGGGAAGAGCAGTGGTAAAAAAAAAAAAAAAAAAAAAAAATTCAGGTCTTGTTCCTGAACCTGAACATCTGTCACTGATAATGCTCTACGGCGCGAGACGCACGAGAAGGCATTATAGCGGAGCGCTGTCTCTCTGGGAGAGGAATGGCATCCCGCCTTCAGAAGCGCCTCCATACCCTACCCTCCCTCACCTCCTAAATAAAGACATACAGTACTTTCTTCACAAACCCAACAAAAGGTCATAGACTTTGATTTTTTTTTTTCCCCCCTTTCTGAAGGTGTATGAATCTTGATCGCATTCTGGCTCAGAGGGACATTTATTTATTCTCTCGTTTCATTACATTTACACACACACAGTGATTTCGTGGGGTTCTCTCTGGGTAAACACTAATCACTATTTAATGCTCTTTGTGGATTGAGCATCTAAACGTTGGAAAATTACAGATAGGTACATAAAAATAAGAAAAAGAAAAAAAAAAATCATTGCACACGTTTAAAACCTGTTAGTAACGCTAGACTACTGTAAAAGGAGATTTGTTTTTAATATAACAGCTCTAAAAGCAGTGTGCTTCTTCCAACTGGTGCATCCTTAAGCTGTATCGCACGAGAGCGAGTGCTGTTATACCGAATATCAGCATGTCCGATATTCACGAGGGCGCAGCTACTGTACGTTAAGATCCAGGTACCAGGGTTGAATCCCAAATAGTGTTAATTAGAAAGCTAGTTTGCTACAGTATGTGGAGTGTACAATCCATTGTTCCACACACCAAAGTAGTGCCCTTAATCAGGGGTTAGAGAGAGAATTTGGATGGCTAGATTTCCTATTCGTGACAATTTAACGAGGTAAATTTGATGTAACTCATCAGTTAAAATTACAAAATGATACGTAATCAGGTCATGGCTAATTTGAGTGACAGCTGCACTACAGGATTCAAACTGCTAGCTGTCTGTTGCGCATCACTTTAGCTAACCAGCTAAGTGGAATCGCTGTAGTTTAATTCACCACAAGAAATGTAGGAGTTGATACAGGAAGGGTTTCATACGTCTATACTGCTTTAATCCTGTATACAGGGTCGCGGGGGGGTACAAGGCAGGGTCGAGACTTAGGGTACGAGGCGGCGGTACATCCTGGATGGAGTGCCAATCCATCGCAGGACACACACATACACACACTTCATACACTACAGGCAATTTGGAAACGACCCCGGAACCTGAAGGTGCAAGGCGACAGTGCTAACCACACTAAGCCACCGTGCCGTCCTCATATTAAGAAATGTTACCCACCATAGCATTTTAGCTAAGCCGAATCTAAGCTTGCTAGCTTGTGGGTGGTAACCCAGTTAGGTAGGTGGGTTCCAAACACCACACAGCCTCCGTTCGTTCCACCCAATTTCCCCCTTTTATGGATTAACTGGGGTTTAAAAAGAGTCAGCCACTACCAAGATGATGAAGGCCAGAGCTGAGGTTCTTCAGAAGACCTACAGGTGGCGTCGCAACGGTTTTGTCCAGTTCTATTTATACAAGGTAGAGAATATAAAATTGTGTAACAAAAATTGTGTAAATTGCTGTATCAATGAAAAATATTACTGATATTTCTGGGAAAATGTCAAGAGCGACACTTGTGTGTGCCTTCCTACTTTATCAGCCGTGGCTACGTGCACACTCAGATTTCAGAGGAGACAGATGACAGATGTTGTCGCAATAACCAGTGATCTACTTTCATGCTCAGGTACGACTGTTTTTCATATCGGATTTGATCCATGTTTCCAAACGCGGAACGATTGTGTTCGCACTGATAAAAAACAAACAAAAAAAAGAACCAGACATTGGGGTCAAGTGTTCTCGGAAACGAACCCGGGGCCCTAACGTGAAGACATTAGCGATCCTGTAAGCATGGATCTGAATTAATTTGGACTTGTCCAGGACGTTCCAGGCATGCTTGATCAGTCTGAGATCGAGGGATTTTGGAGGCGACCTTTAAAGGTAAGCACCTTTAAAACTACAGACCACTGCCATTACCCTGTTGCAATGAAGAAGTTCACTTGGTCTAAACAATGTTTAGATACTGCAGGTGGTTCGCGTCAAAATAACAACATCCACATGAACTCCTGCACCCAAGGATTCCCAGTGGAACATGGTGTCTTGCTTTCTGTATGGATTATCAATATACATCCTTTATTGTATGCTGACGTAGACAATCCCTAATAAAATGCCTGTAAAGATTAAAAGCCATAATCATGGGGCCACAAGCAAATCTATGATTAACCTAAGACACTTTAGCAATTAGCAGCAAATGCACATCATCATAGTGGTTTCTCTAAGCCACAAGACTAAGAGGCTCGTAAAACTGTGCAACATCTGCAATTAGTTCTTTCCCTCCCACACACACAAATAACTTTCATTTAGTTCCTTCTGATGTACACCCCACCCCCCGTCCCCCCGCAGGCCCGATCATAAGCGCGTGTTCCCGACCCACTGTAATTGGCCTACCTGCTGTTGTGCAGGATGTGTTTGATGCTTCGTCTCTGATAATAACCTTGAGCCTTTCGCCATAATAATACATCAGTGCAGAAGCTCAAGCTCATTAAAAACATGGAGGAGGAAATTAACCACAAAGCAAGATGAAATGCACGCCGGCTCCTGGGCTAGTCAGCGACATCTTCGTTTAAACACAGAATTAGATCCTGCACTCAGAAGGCATGTGGAGATTAAAAATTAAAAAAAAAAGAGGCAGGAAGAAAACACCTTGAACAAGTAGCACTGATACCTAGATGTGTCACAAGGCTCTCTCTCTCTCTCTCTCCCTCTCTCTCTCTCTTTTTTTTTTTTTTAACTATAAGCATTGCCGACTTTTAATTAAACTGATCCATCAAAACAATGAAACCAACTCGGCGGATTTTGTTTTGTTGTCCCTCTTCTGAGGATTGAGATTAAATTTAGAAATTCGGAGGATTGATCTCTTTTTTCTTTTTTATGTTTTAAAGTGTGGAAGGGAACTCTCGCTTTAGGTTCTGATGCTCACAAGTCAGACATTGTACAGTAGGTACCTTTGGCAGTGGAAAGGGGCCAGGATGAGCACTCTGATCCATCTGCACCTTTCCAGTACCACACACAGTGATGCTCTGTGTGCTCTTACACCTTTTTAATCAGCAGAAACTTCAGTTTCTTTTTGGTTTAACAATTTGTGCTACAAGGTGGCATGGTCGTGCTGTGACCCTGCACCTCCGGGGTCGAGGGTTTTGATACGTGCCTCGGGTCTCGGGTGCTTGGTGGGTTTCCTCCGGGTACTCGGGTTTCCTCCCACAGTCCAAATACATGCAGATTAGGGCTAAATGGCGTTCCCAAATGTGTGAACGAGTGTGTGAGGCTCCAGGCTCTGCTAAGCTATATAGGCTAAACACTATAGAGGATGAATGAATGAATATATCTACATCTTCAAACAATGATTTTATAACCGCATTGTGACTCAACGGTCCAATTCTCAGCTCTATTTAATAACTAGACTATCGAGCCTCTCATCACCTGAACACGCTTAATCTTCTGTAATTTTAAAGCCACATAAATACTGTGTACAAACTCTGAAATAAAGTGTGAAATTCATCTTTCTGACTCGGGTCTAAGGAAGCCGAAGCCCTGACCGACGCCGAGCTCTGTGCCACGGGCGGTGGGTTTGAGACGGCCGACTCTATAATCCTCCACAGCAGCAGTTCAGGGCTTCGCTGTGGTTCGTCTCACGGTCAGAACAGATGTATTAGGGCACAGAGAAGGAGATGGGGAGGTGAACGGACATGGCTGTGGTTGATAATTTGTGTGAAGTGTACAGTACAAGGACAAGGACAAACCGATCCCTTCACGTGAACTCGCACCAAAGTAATAACTCAAGAAGCAGCTTTGTGCAAATCGGTGTAACGTCACAGAGTCCATGGAGAATCCTGTTTTAAGAGGGGGATAATGCTCCGAGTGCTCTACTGCTATCAGTATTCTCAGTGTTATATAACAGCTTACTGGCAAAAACAAAACACTTTCAGTGATTAAAGATTAAAACACTCAGACAGTGTGTACCTCCAAAGATACACAGCTGGACAAAGGCTTGGCTAAGCAACACACAGACATCACTGAATGACGACAACAGTTTTCTTTTACTGCTTAAATGCTACTGATGAGTTGAAGGCTATAAATAATTGTGTTTGTGATTACATTTTGTTTCATCGTGGTGCTTCATGTTATGACTTTTAACCGGTGCCATGGGGAAGAATAAAAGCACACTTCTTCATCCTGTCATGTCTTTGGTTTTCCAATGATACCAGGCAGGCAGTAAATCTGTGAAAATCTGTGAAATAAAAATCTGTGCTAATGTCTGTAGCCCTTTAGCTAGTCTTTGTTCCAATGAGCTGCCTTCAGCTACATCATTTACATAATTGCATGTAATTGCCTACAACAGGCCGTGATGTTTCAGGGTTAGAAAACTGAACTGCAGCCTTGTTTAATATTTGTATTGAATACAGCAGTGGTGAGTGATAGGAGCTCAAATCAATATCACCATTAACTGAACATTTTACCTTGATAATGATTAATAATCTATCCATCCATCTATCTAACTATCCATCTACTGTACACCTATCTATCCATCTATTCATCCATCTTACTATCCATCATCCATCTTACTATCCATCTGTTATTCCATCTACCTATCTATCCATTCATCTGGAAGTATTCTGGAAGTATTCTACCAAGTCTGTATCTGGTCATGACTGGATGACCAACAAACGAGCTAATATCTCTGTTGTTTATATCCTAGTATTTTCCCAGATTTACTTAACAAGAACAGGACTGTGTGTACAGGTATGTGTGCGCCTTTAGCATCAACTTATTACCTAAACACAAGGCTTGAAAGTCCTTGTTTACTAGTGTATAACTTACAAATTACCTCTGAGTCCCAAACCCCATCATGACGTGTAGAAGTACTTTAAACAGAGACCTAATAAAACGATGCCATGCATACTTTGTAAAACTAGAATGGCCTTCAACAGCAGCAGCATAAATACTGTGCGTGGGCATAAACACTGTGCGTGGGCATAAACACTGTGCGTGGGCATAAACACTGTGCATGGGCACCTCAACAGAAAACATCTCTGACCTTACATCAGCAACGGAAATATTTTTGAGCAGGTTTAATCTGAGTGTTGGTTGTTGGTCTCAATGTCTGGGAGTCTCTTACGTGTTGTGTTTCAGACAAGGATTTGATGGAAGGCTCTATACAGCAGATGCAAAAAGCTACACTTTTCTATGCACATACAGACTTGTATAACTTAAATTACGTCAATTTTCTCCGTCTCACAGTGAACGTAAGTTTTTGCAAATAAATAATACAAGTGAATTTCCTGGTTACGATTGGCACCAGCTATTAGAGTAACTCGTTCTCGACACATTACACAACACTATCTTCAGTAATTAATCGCACAATATATTAAGCATCACCTTCCCCAATGACTCCTACACTGCATAACCTCTTGTGATGATCAGAATTGTTGGGTAAAAGTTAAAGTTTGAAATGATTCCTCTTTAAATAGACTGCATGTTTAAATAAATGATTAATGCAGGAGAGAAATACAGTTGATAAAGTTGTCATTATGATAGATTTCATGTTAAAATGTCGCTGATTTTGTTTTGTTTGTCCCAGGAAGAGGCAAAGATTTTTTTCTTTTCCAATAAAAATATTTATTTTTTATATGAAGTCTGTTGTTATATGCACACCGCACATTATTACATCTTAGAACTTCATTTATTTTTGTTGCAAAAATGTTATTTTATTATAAATAGTTCATTAATAGTTAATAGAAAAAATTATAGAAGTAGTTTGGATTCCTTATTTTTTTGCAAGTTAACCAAAGGATTAATAGACCAACCAGAAAATAACTATAGATTAATTAAGGAAATCAGGGACAGATTAATCATTAAGATTAAATAAAAACATAATAATAATAATAATAATAATAGGTAGGTGTTACATAAGTGCTACACTTTTCTTCTCAAATACATCCGATAAATTTATCAAACCAGATATAATTATTAATGATGGAAATCATCAAGGGCCACCCAATACGATATAGTGATATCACGGTACCTTAGTGCACATGGGACTCTGATTATCACAATTTTATAAATATCTTGATTCGATATTACTTTTTTCCAGATTTTTTTTACAATTTTGAACAAACTTGGCAAATAATGTGCTCAACTCAGGCGGCACGGTGGTGTAGAGATTATCACCGTCACTTTGCGCCTCCAGGGTCCGGGTTCGATTCTCGTCTCTGTGTGCATGGAGTGTGCATGTTCTCCCATGTTTGGTGGGTTTCCTCCAGGTACTCCAGTTGTCCTCCCACAGTCCAAAGACATGCAGATTAGGATAATTGTCGTTTCCAAAAAAATTCTATTCTACTGGGATATTTTCCAGGCTCCCGCGACCCTGAATACGGGATTGTACGGTACAGACGGTGAGAGGGTGAGAGAGAGAGAGAGAGAGAGAGAGAGAGAGAGAGAGTGAGTGAGTGAGTGAATGAGAGAGAGAGAGTGAGTGAGTGAGTGCTCATACAACATGGGATGCTGTGCAGTGTGAACAGTCTAGAGTGTGCCACCTGCAGGATGATCAAGAAACAGCAACATTTCACCACTTGCAAATAAACACTGTAGCACAAACAAACAAACAGATAAAATACTATGAAGCAGAGTAAACAGTAATTATTGAAACAAAATCAGTATTTGGTGTGACAACGATTTGAGGACCTTTTAGTATCAGGTACAATTTGTGCAGTTTTATAAAAAAAAAAAATAGCTGAAAAGTTTTACTGAGCATCCTGCAGAACCACCAACACTACTACTTCTGTTTCACCTGCTTTTTTTTTTTTAAACCCAGTAGCTTCCACTTTGTTTCCACTTGCCTAAAAAGTCGTCTATTACATAATACGCTGCTTTCTTCTCCAACCGACAAACATTTTTCTGTAACTGTATATAGAAATCTGATTTGGAGTTTCGCTATACACGAATCGCCAAATAAAATAATTGCAATATATAAAATTCTAGCCCAAACCTCTAATAGTTACGGACAATTTTAACGATGAATTCTCACCGTGGACGTTTAACACGGCTCTGAATCCCACAACAGCAGTATATTTATGTTTCACTCACATGATGACACGGAAACTCTCGAGTATTCAAAAGGACAACAGCAAACTATGACAGAAAATATGACGGAAGGGTGGAAAGGATGAAAAGGACGAAGTGAGCCATCGCAGACGTGGAGTGGAAAAAACACACTGGAGGCCAGAAGGGAGACAAAACACAGCATCGCAAGAGAGACGTCACTGACAACGTGATATTATCCAGCTTGGTTATCCGAAAGACTTATCTGATTTAACCTGAAACTGTTTCGCTTACCATGCTAATCCACAAACAAGCCCGGCGGAGGCACGTTTCCATGGCGACAACCCCTAGAAATGCAAGCGGCTATGATCAGAGGAACTCAGAAATGAAACTCACAATGCTGTAATCACAAAAAGAAAAAAAAAAAGGGAAGAAATGCTGCATGAGCTGGAGCACCGTCTGCTCAAACAAACACAAGGAGACTAATGGCTGTAAAACGCCGGCGCCTCCTCTTCAGGAAATGACAAAGTGCTTCGCAGGCCTCGAAAGTCTCTGCAATAATGAGCACATCTGCAAAATTTAATCCAGTGTCTCTGAAAAACAATTAGGCATAATTAGTGGATAAATATTGCTGATTGGTCTTATTGATGCTGGAGGAAAGCTCTGAGAAGTAACAAAAAAATAAATAAAAAATAAAAAGTCTAGCTCTATAAAGGAGAGAGTGTTGTGAGTGTCGAAACAAGGCCATTTTTTGCTTTTATAGCTTTTTGCTGTTGTTTTGGGCCTTTTCTATCTCATTAAGAAATAGCCACACTCCCCCCTGAGTCTAGTAACAAGATCGCTCACTTCCTGGATATTTCCTGAGCTATTCGGTTTGAACTTGATGCCCATGAAAAGAGTCGAATTTTTAATCACCTCAGAATGAATTATTTGATGAAAAAAAACAGGCTGGTGCTGGAAGTGCACAGAATTTTCAGAGATACTGCTTGTTTATTTTCCCGCTGACGGACAGACTAGTCTTAGTGCATGCTGCCATCCTGTGCATTTCTAACTCATTTCTACCAAAGAAGGGGGAAAAAAAAAAAATCTTTCCAGAAGCAAATCCTGCCAACAAATGGCAACCAACGCCAACCAGCTCCCAAGGTCCGATACCCACGGAGAACTCATCTGCTGTGTCCTTATCACCTTCTTAGAGCAAAAACAGCAGGACTGGGATGAAGATCAGGGAGGATGCGGCGCCACCAGAGACTCATGATATAAGCAGATCATGCCTGCACATTAAGCAGGATAATTCCCCTACTCACGATTATCATGTCGGCTCAGCCGAAAAGCTTGCTTCGCTTGAAGACAGGTACAGCGGTCCTTCAGAACTGAATAAATAACTGAATAAACATTGGAGCATTGTTAAGTACGCTGCAAACAGACAGATTAGACCGCAAATATCAGCAGCAGCAGCAGTTAATCTTCGAGTCTCAGTATCACAAATAAATCAAAGCACTGAGGATCCAGAGTCACTCACGGGAATGCTGCGTGTGAGGCGTGAATACGCACCGATTAGAACATCTCACACACTAGTGTTGTCACGATACTGTACCGAAACATTCGTTTTAATACTAATATGCATTCTGAACATGAATTCTGATACTTCTTGAGACCGTCTCTCTGAGCCAGAGAAACTACACGACTATATTAGAAAAAAAAAAAGGGGGTGGGTGGGGGGGGGGGGTTAGAAAAATTCTGGTTATAAATAAATGTGTTACAGAAGAGAGACTAATTAGCTTGTGAGATACTGTACCTAGAAAACATTCTGATGAGACTGATAATGTGAATGATGTATCATAATCTAGGACCCTACTGATGTTAATGTCAGATCGTCACTGTGTTTTCAAAGTCGTGCTGTTTCTTGGACAAAACTAGAGTATAATATAGTGTGAATCATCAAATTAGAAATAGAGTTTCATTTCTGTTTGCAGGGGAAAAAAAATCAATAATTTTTTGTTTGTTTTTATAGCAGCTTGCTGTAGTTGACAAGACTATTCCTGGGTTTTATAAAGAACAATATTTTTATACAGTATGTAATCATTAACAAATGTGCATTACAAAAAAAAAAAGAAAAGAAGAAAAAGAGACCACTGCAAAATAATCAGTTTTTTTTCTGGACAGGTGCATGTATTGGTGAGATTAACTTTGTAATTTAATAACAGATGAATTTTTTTGTAAACTGTATTGTATATGTTGTTGGTCTTTCGGCTGCTCCCGGCAAGGGGTCGCCACAGTGGACGTTTGGTCCGCACGTGGAAGCTTAGCACAGGTTTTACGCCTGATGCCCTTCCTGATGCAACCCAAATATAACTATTGTTATTTAGATCATCCTTCTTCCTCTTGATGACATTCCAGAAGTTTTCTGGAATAAACTGCAGAGGTCCCGTGATTTTTTTGTACACCAACATTATGACCATAAAACAATGATGCACTGTGTGTCCTGACGCCTTTCTGTGGGAACCAGCATTAACCTTTTTTCAGAGATTTGAGCTACAGTACCTCCTCTATTGGATTGCACTACATGTTCCAACCTTTGCTCCTCATGTGTTTCAGTGGGCCTTGGTCAGCCATGACTCTGTTACCGGTTCACTGGTTTTCCTTCCTTATACAGCACTACTTCTGTTAGGTCTTGACCACTGCAGTTGTGGAGTTGATCCAACACAATCTCTAGCCATCACAATTTAGCCCAAGTGACTTAATTCCTTATGATTGCCCATTTTTTCTGCTTCCGACTTCAGAACATCAGGGAAAAGAAGGTTCACTTGCTGCCTAATAAATCCCACCCAATTCCAGGTGCCATTGTAACAAGATACCGACTGGGTCGGAGCCTCCAAAGCCGAAGCTTTTGTGAGATGTTCCCCAAGTTTCAAGAACAAATTTTGCAAAAAAATATAAATTACAAGACTGAAATGGAATGGTGTCCAGTTTGGTGTGTGTACAGCTGGTAGAGTCAGAATTTGGTGTAAAGGACACAAAAGCATGGATCCATCCTGGCTTACATCAATGTCTTGGCCTGATGCTGGTGGTGGAGGTGGTAGTGGTGTAGTTTGTGAGGGATATTTACTTGGCGCCCTTTTATGACTCTTAGTACCAGCTGAGCATTGTTTAAATGCCACAGCCTACATGGAGGATTGTTGCTAACCTTGTTCATCTTCACAAAGATAAGATCATCTCAAACTGGTTTCTTGAACATGACAATGAGGTCACTGTACAATAAGGTCAAATGGCCTCCACAGTCACCAGATCACAATCCCATGATGCATTGCTGGGATGTGGTGGAACGGAGGCTTCACATCGTCGATGTGCAGACGACAAATCTGCAGCACCTGCGTGATGAGATCGTGTCAATATGGACCAACATCTCTAAGGAACTGGTGAATCTACATCATGAAGAAATAAAACAGCCGTGAATGCAACGGACACTAGCGATGTGAGCTTAATGAAGTGGCTGGTGACTGTAGTTACATCTTCACAACTCTAGTACTGGGGTACTTTTTTTTTGTTCGTATGTTATAAGAAGATTAGAAACCTGCGAACCCTGAGGAAACCCAGTAGTTTAACTCGACCCTGGAGCAGTAATGCAGCAATGCTGTAATGATTAATAACCGAAGGAAGTTTTAAGCTGCTTCTCCTCACAGTCATGTAATAAGAACTTCTTTTCTAACAAATTAAGATAATGGGAACATCTGGAGATAATGCCCGCGCTCCGTCATCCTGATCTTGGTTTCCTCAGGCACGGTGAGCGTTTTTTAATAATCAGTGAAGCGAGCAGTTACTATTATATTTCAGAAATATTTCAGGGAGATTAATCTCATGTAATTGTAAGAGGCACACAGTAAGGTGAGCTAATTCGTCTCAGAATGCATCAATGGGCGACTAATTACACTACGGATCTGTTTAAAAATGAATGAAATGAAATAAGAGGTATTACTTAAGATAGTTGTCGGGTTTGCTGCTTTTTTTTTGGCATGATCATCCTGAGGAGAAAATTTTTTATTTATTTATTTTTTTTAAATAGAAGAAAACTGTGAAGTAAAAACATCAAACCGGTGCTACATTTGGAAAAATAAAGTCAACCCAAACGTGGAAGAAAGAAAAAAAAAAAAAAAAAAAAAAAAAAAAAAAAAAAAAAAAAAAAAACAAGCTTCAAAAATAGTGCTGTCTGAAAATGTTTAAAGTGTTGAATAAGGCAGTGGGTATGCTGAACAAAGAAGCTCTGTACTGAGACCCGAGCTGGAAAGGACCAACAGCCCCTACGTCTGCATGCCAGAGCTGGTCTGAGTGAATGCAGGGGACTGACTGAGCGAGAATGAAATGGAAGGAATGAGGGAGGAGAGGAAAACGTGCTCTTCGAAATGACATAATTCGCGTCTCTCTAGTGATCCTTCTTCCAAAGAGACATGACCTTATGATCAGGCCCCGAACATGACTATTCATTAGTGCAAAATTTACATATCCTGTCCTTTTTTTTTTTTTTAATATGGTATTAATGAACAAATACAATAAAACTTATTCATCAGGTTTGTGTTTGAAGCTGAGTGAGAAAACAGATGTAGCACTTTCGGTAACGTGTTTAAAACGGTAGCAAAGGAGATTTCAGTGCTGCTCGGTATCCTTGCTGCTGTACAGTACGATTTAATCCACAGGGATGTGGTTGTGAAATTTCCTCAATTGAGATGCAGCCAAACACAAAAAGGTGGAAAAACCACTGCTTGGGTAAAGAGAAAATAACAGCAGAATGACGTGATAGTGTACATGGATGGAAATGCATTTTAGATTTTCTTTTTCTTCCCACTAATTAAAAGTAATAACTGTCTGATCATACATGCCACTGTACAACCCTATTACTTAGAAACCCTCCAAAGTCACAATGTAACATATGCGAACTGAAAACACGAGCCATTTGTTTTCTGGTTCGGAACAAGAACAGACCTCGGAGGGTCACCTGGCTGCAGCTTACAAGATGCCAGCTCACTTGATGGATGAACCAGTACAGGCTTTCTGGACAAATTTACAAAACAAAAAGAAAAAGGTAACAGCTGAGCAACATTGTCGGGTCCCATTACCGTGTCAAAACCAGAACACGAGGCCGCGCGTGAGCCAAGGGCTTTCACCAGGTCTAAGAAATGAGATGTGATTGAGTGCAGCCAAGAATCCAGAAAAGGACAGAGCACCCATGTCTCGATGCTATTAATCAGGGCTGTTTTTCTGCTTCGGAGCTGAGGGATGGCCTACTTCTCTCTCCGACCGCAAACTAATTAAAAATGATCAAGCCGTGTATAAATGGGCAAGATGGGGAAGTGAGGCTGGGTTGAATTAAAATTCTAATTCGTTTTTTTCCCCGTGATGATTTCCAATTCAGATTTTGTAAAACCGATCTACTTCCTGTTGAGTGCTGATTGATTTTTATCTGCCCACAGATTAGTAAAAGGCGGACGCCAACAGGTTCTCACAAGACGACCTAATTCATAAAAAAAACGGACTGAACCGCATGTGTGCTGCAGATGAAAACAATCTTTCATACTACAGCACAACATCGAGGACTCTCTAAACGAAAATCCTGAAACACACTCAAACCACTACCTCCCACTCTGAGTCCACTTGTACCTAATCCTCTTATGGAAAAAAAAACCCGGTTATTTCAGTGTTATTTCGTACTTTTGCAACACCGCAAGCTGCTGGGACGGAAATTATTTTTATGCTGATGTCTTTTCCATCTTCATGATTGCTCTCGAACAGCTCAAACAATTAACTGTTTGTTTTGACTACGTGAGGAATAAAGAGCTCAACAGCAGGGATACGTATCGTCATAAACAGAGAGAGGCACCATTCTTCAGTATTACGCCGTCCATTAATCATTTTGTCACTTGAGTGAAAGATTTTTTTTCTAATGTTCATGAACAGTCACGGACGGACATGTTTCCGTGCAAGGCTGAGTCATGCCTGACGGAGAGGACGTGTTGGTGGAGATGGGAAGTTTCAGCATGGATCGTTGGAGATCTAAAGAACCATCTGGTTCTCAGCATGGACCGTGTATGAAGAAAAATGTTTTAGCACGAACAGGCAGTCAGTCATCACCGGTGACCTAGATACACTGCGTGCACGTCAACAGATGCACATGGACAACCCAAAAAAAACATGCAGTATTCTCCCAACTGGAGTTGACATGAAAATGAGGACCAGAGAGCAATACGGGTGCCCAGGGCTACCTGACTATCACTGTATATATATACATACAGTACTATGATAAAGTATTGTGTAATCCCTCATTTCTTCATTTTAAATTAAATTAAATGATGTAGATTAAAGAAATAAAAATAGGAAACTTTTCAACTTTAAAGTGCCTAAGGCTACAATTATTATACTTATTTCTTTAATGCAACAACCTGTGCAGCAACCTCATTTCCCCTCCCGTCTATTCCAACCACTCAGCATTCAGCATCACCGGTATAATAATCACCAGCCTGATCATCTGCACCTAAAAATGAGAGCCATGGAAGTCCTACAGGAACCCTGGAGAACTATTCCTCAAGATTATATTAAAAAATATGGTGCTGTGTTAGGAGGTCGGCACACGTTAGTGATGCCACTAATAGACCAATGAAAAGGGCATTACAGAAATCAATGCGTGATGAGACGAATGCATGGATGACAGTTTCAGCATCTTTGG
>JAQMYG010000017.1:8745448-8759243 GCA_030014215.1 Clariallabes teugelsi
AACATTTTTAGTTTATGTCTTATGGTGTTGACTCTTTTAGTGTTCATACAAATATTTACACATTAAGTTTACTGAATATATATATATATAATGTGTATCTAAAGATTCGACCATCACAGCCATATGCGAGTCTTTTCCAAACTCTTGCCACAATGCTGTCTTTGTATGCTGAAGCATTAAAATTTCCCTTTACTGGAAATAAGTGTCTCAAACCTGTTTTATTTCATTGCCTCTGTGCACAAAGTGAGCTGCATAAAGACATGTCTTGCCAACGATGGAGGAGAAGTTCTCTAATGGCCTACACACAGCCCCGATCTGAAACGCAGCACATCTGGAACACGACCACATGCTGGGCCTTCTTGTTCAACATGAACATCTAATCTCACTAATGCTGATGAGTATAAATCCTAATGTGTGGCTGATGTACAGTAGATATAAATCCTCATGACTACAATCCAAAATCTAGTGGAAACCAAAAGACCTGAAATTATTATAACTGCAAAGAGGGAAGTGCATCTTGAATGAGAGGTTTTAAAGCGCATGGGTGTGATTGGTCATGTGTCCACATGTGTACTGAGTTTGAAAAGGATAGACTTTTGAATGTCATGATTGAGCTAGTGTGAAATTATAAATCATTGGCGCCATCTTGTGGTGTTATACTGTACTGTAAATTATTGTACTGTAAATTTTACACAAAACCACATTTACTGTAAAGTACTGCAATTTCATATATAGTATTAAAAATATAAATATAAATATATAAAATGCTGAATACAACCAAACAAGAAGATTCTTGCTGTAAGAAAATCCTAGTCAAGGTGGTTTATTGATGCTGGGATTTGAACAAACAACCTTCCGATCACACTCACTCACTCATCATCTATACTGCTATAGATGGACGAGGTGCCAATTAATTGCAGGGCACACACACATACACACACTCACATACTCATTTACAGACTATGGGCAATAAAAAAAAGTGTGTGCATTTACACTTTGCCTAATACACTGACAACTTTTGGATTTGCCTTTCATTTCATATACAAGCTGATATCTCTGTGGATGATGAGTTTTGATGTCAGTTTTGTAAATAAACCTTCAGCAAAGTAAAGTGAAAATAAAGAGTCGACTTTAAGTAAACAAGACAAATTTAAATAAACAAAATTCAATGACGAAATGAATTTAAATGATAAGTTGGCTTCTAATTAAAAGTTACTTGAAATAAACAGAGACAATTTGAAATCAGCCAGTCAACTTAAAAAACAGTAAAATTTAGATTTAAAAAAACAGTCTTAAATAAATCAAATAAAAAGATGAAATTGTATTGAATAGGAAAAGTCAGGGATTTTTTTTTTGTAAAAAGCCAACTATAAATAACAATAACAAGTAAACATTAAATAGAAGTTAAAAAAAATAATAAATCAACAGAAACACCTTTAAATGAAATAAATCGCATATAAAAAGAGTTTGATTTGAATAGGCAACTGTAAATAAAACATTAAACAAACACAAATAGCTTTAAATGAAGCTTTGATTCTTAAATAAACCAGCGACTTTACATAAAAGAGTTGAGTCTAAATAAGGTATAAAAGACTTTAAATGAAAACAAACGATTTCAACCTATAAGTTAATGTATTGTTTAAACACATTTTCTATCTTTGTGTCTGTTTGTATATTTGTTGTACCTTTATTATTATTATTGTTGTTGTTGTTGTTATTATTATAAATAATAATATTTAGGCACAAGACAGTGTGCCAATCGATTGCAGGGCCCGTACACACACACACACACACTATGGGCAATTTGGAAACTAATTTGCCTAATCTGCATGTCTTTGGACTGTGGGAGGAAACCAGAGCACGGGGAGAACATGCAAACTCCATGCAGACAGACCCGAGGCTGGAATCGAACTTTCGACCCTGGAGGTACGAGGCCACAGTGCTAACCACTACGTCACTGTGCCATCTATCAAATATTATTATTGTTATTATTGTTATTATTATTATTTATTTGTTTTTTAATGCTCATGAAATTTTATAGCCATGCTTTGACCTTTTGTTTTCTTCTGATAAGTGGGGAAATCTGTAAGCCTTTTCAAGATGTAACATTTTGTTTCAAGGTAATGTAAAGGTAATTTGTCTTTTTTTGTTATTTACTTACATTTCTCCATGTCAACAATAACCCAAAAATATCATCTTACAGTACTAAGATATTACCTGTTTTGACAAAAACTTTACTAGAGAGATTATTTAGCTTTAATAATGAAAAACATGGTTTATGAAGGAAGTGGAGTATAATAGGGGTACTGTAGATACATTTACATACATACTGTACATTTAGGCATTTGGCAGACGCTCTTATCTCATTACACACCTGAGCAGTTGAGGGTTAAGGGCCTTCCTCAAGGGCCCAACAGTGGCAACTTGGTAGTTGTGGGGTTTGAACCTGGGATCTCTTGAACCGTAGTCCAATGCCTTAACCACTGAGCTACTCCCGATGCAGCTTCTAGACGTGTAACTCAGGACGTCATTGATGAAACACTGGAAAACTGTTTTTTCATCAGAAGAGGAACACACGGACACACTCGCAGTCACCGGACTCCTAAATAATACACATATAAAGCACACAATTACCAGAACACAGCATATGCACATGTAACATACAAGTGACCCTGAGTCTACGCCTATACGACTTTACCAAATCTTATTTGTGTTGTTATTCTAGTTTTCTGACTTTGCATTTTACCTCGTTTACGATGTTTGCATTTGCTCCATTGTTGATGTTTGTTGTTCACCCAAGCCTGTTTTCTGGCTCCTGTTTAAAATGTTTTTAACTCTGTATTGGATTTCAGTTCCTTTATGAAAACAACGTTTGCCTTAGTTTCCATCTCAGTTTCAGGATTGTTTACATATTTGTATAGAAATACAATCAGAAGTCAGAGTCAGTATGGCTGGTGAAATTTGCACAAACATAGGAAAAACAAAATAACAAATCAGAAAAAATAAAATAACAAATCCAAAATCAAAACACCAAATCATTTTTTTTCCTGGATTTGTTATTTTGTTTTCAGTTTTGTTATTTTGTTCTCAGTTTTGTTCCTTTTTTGGATTTGTTATTAAGTTCCAGTTTTATCATTTTGTTTCCAGAGTTGTTATTTTGTTTTTGGATTTGTTATTTTGTTTTCAGTTTTGTTATTTTGTTTTTTGGTTTTGTTATTTTGTTTTTAGCTTTGTTATTTTGTTTTTGAATTTGTTATTTTGTTTTTGGATTTGTTATTTTGTTTTCAGTTTTGTTATTTTGTTTTTTGGTTTTGTTATTTTGTTTTTAGCTTTGTTATTTTGTTTTTGGATTTGTTATTTTGTTTTTGGATTTGTTATTTTGTTTTCAGTTTTGTTATTATTGTTTTTAGCTTTGTTATTTTATTTTTAGCTTTGTTATTTTGTTTTCAGTTTTGTTATTTTGTTTTTGGATTTGTTATTTTGTTTTTAGCTTTGTTACTTTGTTTTTGGATTTGTTATTTTGTTTTTAGCTTTGTTATTTTGTTTTTGGATTTGTTATTTTGTTTTCAGTTTTGTTATTTTGTTTTTAGCTTTGTTATTTTGTTTTCAGTTTTGTTATTTTGTTTTTGGATTTGTTATTTTGTTTTTGGATTTGTTATTTTGTTTTCAGTGTTGTTATTTTGTTTTTGGATTTGTTATTTTGTTTTCAGTTTTGTTATTTTGTTTTCAGTTTTGTTCCAGTTTTATCATTTTGTTTCCAGAGTTGTTATTTTGTTTTTGGATTTGTTATTTTGTTTTCAGTTTTGTTACTTTGTTTTTGGATTTGTTATTTTGTTTTTGGATTTGTTATTTTGTTTTCAGTTTTGTTATTTTGTTTTTGGGCTTGTTATTTTGTTTTTAGCTTTGTTATTTTGTTTTTGGATTTGTTATTTTGTTTTCGGATTTGTTATTTTGTTTTCAGTTTTGTTATTTTGTTTTTAGCTTTGTTATTTTGTTTTCAGTTTTGTTATTTTGTTTTCAGTTTTGTTATTTTGTTTTTGGATTTGTTATTTTGTTTTTGGATTTGTTATTTTGTTTTCAGTTTTGTTATTTTGTTTTTGGATTTGTTATTTTGTTTTCAGTTTTGTTATTTTGTTTTTGGATTTGTTATTTTGTTTTTGGATTTGTTATTTTGTTTTTAGCTTTGTTATTTTGTTTTCAGTTTTGTTATTTTGGTTTTGGATTTATTTTGTTTTTAGTTTGGACTTTTTTGTGGCACATCTTTTTTTTTTGTGGCACATCTCGGCCACGGTACCAAAGCCAAAAGTGTGCAAAAGCAAAAGAGTGTGTGAAACGAGCCCACAAAGAAAGTAAACGAGACCTGGTTCCTTTTTCCAGCATGGGTTTATATACCTGAAAACCACAGTGCTGCTTCTCCTTGTTTGTTTGTCTGATCTTCTTATTTATTAGCTATATTACAATTAACTCAGTTTCCTAATTTTTATGTTATATAAAAGCCCACTTTATTTCCCACCCCTCTTCTATCAATCTCATAATTATTCCCATGTGGGTTGTCTTCTCGAACTAGGCCACATCTTTTGCTAAGGTTCACTTTATTTCTTGTTTTTAATGGATGACTTGGTTCCTCTTTTTGACTCGATTCTCTTTGACATTCCATCAGATGACTTCATGTCACTCTGATCTTCCTCTTAACCTTCTACTACAATGTAAAAGTACTTTAGGCGTCTGCGTTCCCTCTTATTTGCCTTCACACTCTGTGAATTACTGGAGTGTAACTAAATCTACTAATCAACATGAATATGACATTTTTAACTTTCATATCATCTGACTTTTAAACTCTGTATAGCGGGCAGCTCACCTATTTTTCTCTGCTCTTTACCTTTCTTAGATCACATTTATGAATTAAAGTGCTACTCGATTTTTTTTCTTTTTTAATAAAATGTAATAAAAAAGATAAATTAGCAATGTGAGTGAAAAAAAATCAACAGATTTACAAATTAAGCACCTACGGATTTGATTTATCTGAACTTAATTAGTAAAAAAAAGTTTAACCCTTTCAGGTCATTTTACATAACATAAGCTGAACCATGTCAGTCTAGCCAACACATCAGCCCCACTGAACACATTGCCTTTTCATACCAGCCTATACAACACATGAGATTTACTGTGTATGTCGTGCATATGTACTTCTTGATGCATGTACATAGTGTTTCTCTGTCCATCTTGGGTCCACAAACTTCACAGCACTTTTTTTTGTTGTTGTTGTTGCTGGCCACAACCTAGAATAATAATCCCAGCGTTGTAAAATAGGGGGAGTCTCTGCACCCACTTGTCCCACACCATGGCAGATAGATTGTCTCTCTAATGTCAAGCTGGTCTGTCATCTCGTTTATCAAAATGGATAATCCTGGAAATTAGGGACATTGTTGCATGGAAATATTCCCTGCCAGTTTATGCATCCTACTGGGATTCTGTGGATCCGCCCTCGGACCTGAAAAATCCAGCAAGGATAAGAACCTCAAAGTGGGCAAAAAAAAGTGGGTGATCCAAAAAACATGCCTTCCTTCTAAATTATTGCAATCCAGAAAAAAATTACTGGATTGAATCTGGACGAAAAGCTCAAAAGAAGACTTGATGTCCTGCACATAAGTAACTGCCATCCCTGTTGGCCCTGGCTGCATTCGTATCACATTGGCAACCATGCAGGGTGGCACATTTCTTGGGCAAGAAGACCATTCAAGTTTACCTTTTTTTTTTTTGACATCCATATTTTTTCACTTGCTAGCAGCTGACGGGCTTCTGTTTCTGGAGCTGGCTGCTGATGGCCTGGTTCTGGTTCTTGTCTTCGTTTTGGTACTAGCTGATGCTCATCATCAAAAGCATCCCTCCCTTCCAAATTCAATTGCAATGTCTTCTAAACATTCTTTAGCCATCTTGATAAGTTGTGATAAGGAACCACAAAGCTATATTTATTACATCAGGTCCCCAATTTGGGATAGGAAAAATGCAATAGAATAGGAGCAAATAAAGATTGGCTCCCACAAGACAGAGGGTAAAGTGTGCGGGAATGTTAAAGCAGACAGGTGTCGGTGCTTGAATTGTGCCACAATGTTGTATGACAATGGGCCAAAACACAAAACTCGCACTCTCTCTCTCTCACACACACACACACACACTCACTCACAATGAGGAATCCTCATCGAACAGTCCTTATATCAGCCATAATCCCACATCAACTGTGATTATTATAACAATTCTGATAGAATTTGTACCTTGACCTTACTCGTCTTCTGGATTAAATTCCTCTTTCTGTCAGCCCTGTCTCTTTATGTCTTAACTTACTTCCCTAAGAACATTTCAGCCCTAACCTTCCACTCTTTGCATGTTGATTTGACTGAGATAGTTAGGATATATGATAAATAATTGGTTTGATTCACATATTTGTGCTAATTGAAGCTGAAGAAACGTTTTTTCTACAATGGTAGAAAAGGTTTAAAAAGAATATAACATGCTAGGTTTCTTGTTACATTCTTGTTACAATTTACTCTATTCATTGTCCCAGTAAATTACTTAGTCTAAGAAGAACAAAAGTCCTCAGGCTTTTCCGACACAACACGTTAAGACAGACGCTCACACAGATACCGATCAAATTCCTTCCATTTGATTGCTTTTCTGGGGAAAAGGACTGTTTGATTGTGGTGATATTGCAAAAATCTTTTACCTTGACTTGAGTGTGTCCCAACATTTAAATGCTCTTTTGCATTTGTGGCCTTATGGTAATTATCTTTATAATGTATCCATCATGGACTGAGGATGTGCATATATACAGTATATGGGCGCCATAGAACTAACAAAGTGATTGATCGTGATTGTTTTAAACTATTCATGCACATGTATAATGGAGTTAATCAGTATATGTACTGTATTTGTGATTACTTCTGTTGTTCCAGTTCAAGGCTACTGTCTCCCCAGGCACTTGTGTGCAGGTTTGAATGTGTTACATCAGATCATTTGTAACTGCGGTGTGAGCAAAAATGGATAAACCACTTGTGATTTGCAAAATTATCATGAAAACTGATTAACAATCAACAGTGCTCATTACAGTGAAATGCTTATTAAACAGCCGAGGATTAAACGCAGAGGACTGCTCTCCAAGGGAGTTGTGTTTTTACATGACAATGCACGTTCACATTCTTCTGCCCACACTGTCGACACTCTGCAAAAACTTAGTTTATTGTTGTTAAAGCATCTTCCCTATAATCCTGGGCCCGTATTCACAAGTAAATTCTTAGAATTATAACATTTTCTTAGAATTTCCCCTTAAATTTAGGATTAAATCTTAGTAAAGATAAAAATGATTTACGAAACATCTTAGACCTAAAAACAACTTCTAAGGTAAAAATTGTAAAGAGTAGACAGGAGGACTTTTAAGAGGCTTAAGAGTTTCTATAGCAGAGGACAAAATAGTGGAAAGAAGAAATATTCTCTGAAATATCCACTGAACGTAAAGCTAAAAGTAAACGCTGGTATTTTTTCCAATTTGGTTTTCTTGTTGTTTTACTTCCTTCCATCTCTCTTGGATTGTTGGCTACATACCATCCAAAAGTGCAACTTAAACAGACTGTACTGCAATCATGTAAACTGGTAAAAACTGAGCCATTTGCTTCCATCAATCTAAAATAAATTTGTAAATAGTAAGAGAATCAGTACGGTAAATAAATGTAAGAACTTAAATATAGTAACTACTGCTTGGAAATTGGTTGCTTCAACACATTTTCAATATTTGGCTGTTTAATTAACTTTTAAGATGTTTAGCCTATAACAGACACTTTGCATAAAGTACCCTGTAGTCATGATTATACAATTTCTTTATATACAAACATTATGATTTCACTGTCTATTATCATATATTCTATTTCCACAAATAGCACATTTTAAAACCTTTACAAATTCTACAAATTCGTCATTGAATTGCTTCATTATCCCTAGCAATGGGTTCGACCACACCTCCTCACTAAGATAACGTTTTTTGTACTGTACTTTTCTTAATCAGAGTTGCTCTGAGAAGTTTCCTAAATCACTTTTAGTCTAGGACTCCCAGCTAAGCCTTTTTAAGCTACAGTAAGAGCTCTCTGAGAGAATTCTATGGGCCCTGATCTTGGTCCCTCGTGTTTTCACCTGTGTGGTCTCCTGAAAGCAGCACTACGAGGATGAAGATTCACTTCTGATGAAGAAGTGAAGCCAGCGGTGCATTCGTGGCTCGTAGTTCAGGCTAAATAATTTTTAAATAAGGGAATACCAAAGTTTGTTGGTACAAAGTGTATTGAAAAGCAAGCAGATTATATCTAGAATTATTATTATGAAGATTATTCATTCTAAAAGTTATTGAAAACTAGTTATATAAACAGAGTGAGGAAAATGTTTGACTCACAATTTTTGACATATCTAACCAAGGTTATTTGAGCATATATATGTTGACAGACAAAAAGTAAGGGAGATGTTTGAGAATCCATGTGATGGAGCTTTTTTATTATTCAACATTTCTACATTCTCATCTTATCGTATGAGAAAAGTCTATAGAAAAAAGGAATTTATAGAAAAAAGTTTCCAAATAAGATGTTCAACTCAAACATATTTAGCTCTGTAGCAGAAATAGCGTTCCAAAGTCAGCTAATGTCAGTACGGATCGGGAACTGCACATCCAGCACCACCACACTGAGTACTGGGCCCCCCCAAGGCTGTGTACTCAGTCCCCTGCTGTTCACACTGCTGACTCACGACTGTGTAGCGACACACAGTTCGAATCGCATCATCAAGTTTGCTGATGACACGACCGTGGTGGGTCTCATTAGCAAGAATGATGAGTCAACGTACAGAGAGGAAGTGCAGAGGCTAACGGACTGGTGTAAAGACAACAACCTGTCTCCGAATGTCGTTAAGACAAAGGAGATGGTTGTCGAGGAGGAGGACACGGAGCGATCACGCTCCGCTGAGCATCAACGGCTCCTCTGTGAAGATTGTCAACAGCACCAAATTCCTGGATGTCCACCTGGAGAAGAAACTCACCTCATTCCTCAACACCAGCTCTCTGCACAAGAAAGTCCAACAGCGTCTCTCTCTTCTTCCTGAGAAGGCTGAGGAAGGCCCAGCTTTCACCTCCGATCCTGACCATCTTCTATAGAGGGACCTTTGAGAGCATCCTGAGCGGCTGCATCACTGTCTGGTTTGGGAATTGTGCCATCTCAGCCCGCAAGACCCTACAGCGGATAGTGAGGGCAGCAGAGAAGATCATCGGGGTCTCTCTCCCCTCTATTGAAGACATCTACACCACACACTGCATCTGCAAATCCACCAGCATTGTGGCTGATCGGACACACCCCTCACACTCACTCTTTACCCACCTGCCATCTGGAAAAAGGTACCAAAGCATTCAGGCACACACATCCAGACTGTGTAACAGCTTATTTAAACAAGCCATCTGTCTCCTCAACAAAAAGGGACTGGTCTGATAAAACAAACACACACACACACACACACACACACACACACACACACACACACACACATTGACAATGTCAATTCTGTAAAAAAAAAAAAAAAACTTAGATAGTACCCAGCTAGCCGGCTAATTAGGTCTCTAAGTTAGCTACTGTAGTTAGTTTTTTGTTAATTTATGTTGTTAATTTATGTTGTCATGTTAATCTGTCTTGTCTCAGCTAGCCAGCTAATTAGGCTTCTTAATTAGCTAGTTAGTTTTGCTGTTAATTTATGTTGTAAATTTATGTTGCATGTAGCACCTTGGTCCTGGAGGAACGTTGTTTCGTTTCACTGTGTACTAACTGTATATAGTTGAAGTGACAATAAAGCCTACTTGACTTGACTTGACTTGACTTGACTTAAAATGTTCCATTTCCAGGCCTCTGATCATGTCTAAACCTACTGGGTAGCTCTTGTTAACTGTTGTAACATAGCCATGTAACTGTATAATGTATAAATAAGTAATATCACAAGAGAAGAAGTGCTGTTGTACTGAATATCAGCATAGCTGTAATGTGGTCTTGTTGGCAGTACTACTGTATGCAACCAAAAGGTGAAAGGAATAAACCGTGGAGGTAGTGGACGGATCTGAGAAATGTATATGGTTTACTTTATATTTCCACTTATTCCGCTTCAGAATATAATTTAACCTCCAGGGTTAAATCCAAAATAGTGTTAAATAGGCTATGTAGTGGGCTATGTAGAGTGCAAAACCCCTTATTCCACACACCGAGTAGTGTTCTTAATCAGGGGTTAGAGAGGGATTTGGGATTCAGGTTTGTGGTTGAAGCTGATTAGAGGTGGTTCAGAGGTAATTCATTATATTTTACATCTGAGCAGTTTTTTAGGGTTAAGGGCCTTTCTCAAGGGTCCAACATGGACAACTTGGTGGTACCTTCCAAACCGTAGTCCGATGCCTTAAGCATTGAGCTACACCTGACCCCACCATTGCACTCCTCCTGTATGACATAGAAACAATTACGAAGGAGATAGTTACTATGTTTAAGATGACAATGAGATGAGATGTATTTTCTTGCTGAAAGTACTCCTGCGTTTTGAATGTGGGTTTTGGCAGGCACAGTGCTGCAGAATGTACCAGCCTACTTTGACCCATGCTGATGATTGACAATTAGCGTAATTAGCAAGTATTAAATCACCTGCGATGCGGAGTACTACATAAAGCTAAACATCCAAGTGCTGTTATGCTCTATATCAGCACTTGTGGAATGCCTCTTGTCCAATGTTGTATAATGTGCATTACTACAGAATACAGCTGTAATACAGAGTTATCAGGCAATCGGATTTCACAAGGGGGGATATCGCTGTCTCTCCATGAGCAGAGTGTGCTCTATACACAGGGGCCCAAAAAACAGTACACACACTTCACCAGCCCCTTTTTTAAAACTCGACTTGAATTCTGGCAGCATTGTGTGGTATCCTGTTTCCTCTAAAGATAAAGTCAGTAGTCGCACCATCGTTGATGCTAGGGATTATATGACCATCAGAAGACAGGCATGTATTGTTCATGTTAAAGTGTGTGTATATATTTTTTGTCACCTCTGTATAATTTAAGTATTTGAGATGTGCAGATCGGTACAGTACCTCTGTTGTTCAAATGCATTATACAGTAGTATAATTATTATGCGTGCAGCCTGATAGACATCATTTTGACCAAATTAAAAAGAAAAATCTCTTGAAAGGCAGAACAGATGATGGTCATCATTGCAGAAGGCAATGATGGTCATCTGTGAGCCACACAACAGGAAGAGGATAGTTGGTGTGTTACTCCGCCCCCTAAGGGTGCGTAAACAGCAGTTCAAAAAGATGCAGCCGACTGACTTCACATGCCTGGCTCGATAAGGGAATGGGCTGTTCTTATTAGAGGGAAAATCAGGATGAGCAAACACAAGCACAAATGGCGAATTTAAACTAAAGAATAGCCAGCAAGTCCAGGGTCAGAATACACAGTGGGAGGATAGACGGCTCAGGACTTTTGTTGTTGACAAAGATTTGAAAAGATGTGTTCTCTTTACTCAGAAGATCTCAGGAGTCTGCCGTGAGAGATATGATTTATGACCCGCATGGATGCGTCTGATATGTATATCAAATAATCTATCAGATAATATCATGTATCTAGTGGGAGTTTGTATGTTTACTGAATAAAACTGTGTTTAAAGTAGCAAGAGGAAGTCTGTGTAAGAAAGGAGGAGGGGATTGATTGCGAGAGAGAGAGAGAGAGAGAGAGAGAGAGAGAAGGAAGTCCGATCACAATGCCTCTGCACCTTCTCACTCAAACTCATTCTCACTCTCTCTCTCTCTGAGAGCTGGGGGAAGAGTGAGTCTATGACTGTAGAATTTATGCTTCTGCCTTTATGCATCCAGCGAGAATGAGGAGCCTGATTAAAGAAGCTATTGCAGACTTTTTCTTCGAGTATGAGACCCCTCGGCAGGTGCTGGTGAGAAACCCGAAAGTGGGGATCGCCTGCAGGATCCTCCAGCTGGGGGTCCTGGCTTACATTATTGGGTAAGAGCTGAGTTGTTGTTTTGTTTTTTTTTCAAAATCCTGTGAAATTCCTTTAAAGGAGCGAAGTTAGTCTAAATAGTGTAATTGAGTAACTCTACATGTTTCTGCCTGTTTTGGATCTGATATGCATCAAGAATTTATCATGACAAATGAAGTGTAGTGAAATTACTTACTGTAGTTATGTAAAACATCCTACAGTACAAGGGAAAGAAAATAACTCTCACGATACGAACTGTTAATAATGATTTGCTTTTCCAGTGCTTTTTGTCTCTCGAAACATTCTGCACATGGGATTCTTCGGATTCCACGGACAGAGCAAATGATAAACAATGACATCAGGGATGAGTTGCTGCTTGAAGGTGGTATAGACAGTTGTGTGAGAGCTTAGGCATGCTTTGTACGCATTGAAAAGTTAAAGGTCATAATTCCTGAAAACGTAAAAAACATAGCGTGACATGGAGACAGACGGAAAATGGATGGAAATTATGTGACGAATGGGATATACAGTAAGAACATTCCATAACAGATGAGTTGAAACTAAGTGCATGTATTTACTTTTGCAAAAAGCAAACAGTGCCTGCATACTACAGTACATACACTAATATGAGCAAAAATTATTATATAAACAATGAATTAATTAAACAAATTTTTTTTTTTACTCCAGCAACAGAAGAATAATTGTTTGTCTATGTTGTAAATCATAAAACAATTTGTGGTCAAACTTTTTGGCCATGCAGATCCTGTTTGGTGAAGAAAGCAGCATACAGTATATGGAACAGCACCAGATACCCACAGGGGTTGATCAGCCATACATTCAGGCTGTTTTGTGGCTGGACTTGTTCTAAAATTGTACTTGATTTTTTTTTTGGACCTAGTTTTGGTCTTTGACTTGCAAATGGTGGTGTCCACTACAGACCACAGAGCTATAGTGCATATAAAAGCAGGGACCGCGATCCAGATACAAAGCATCTCCAAGTTTGTTACATATTACAGGAAGAGCCCCAGCATTGTCATTCTATCCAGGGCGAAACATATTTAAAAAATTCTTTTAAAATCTTTATATTTATTTTCATTAATAGCTACCTGTATAAGCGCTCCTTAGACAAGTGTGTGTTAGTGTTATGAATTCAGAGTGCATGTTGATGCATGTCTACTCAGTTACAAGGAAACTGCTTTCTGTAGTAGTCATTTACTGTAGGTATTACAGCAGGTGTGTGCTTTATGGGAAATTATAGTAACGCGCAAGGTTTATGCGCAAGCACTTTATACTGTATTTATTTGCCTACGTGCTGTATTTCTATCTAAACGGGTGCACATTTGTTCCTACTGTACATGCATTCTGGATTTTCAAGAGGACATGTTGCTTTTATGGTTATCTGTACCGTCTCCAGCTTCAGGAGCTGATGAATTTGAAATGTCTATATTGTCTTAGCACTCATATTGTCCATCGCCGAATAATATCGGCTCAGAAGGAGTTCTATAGTGGAACCTTAGGTAAAATCAATATAAAGTAATGGGGAGACCGATTAAAAAGAAAAAACAGAATCCATGACGTACACTTACACTTTCATATAAAATGTATACACACCTCAGAAAAAGAAAAATAGTATGATGGATATTATGTTATATTATATAATATATATTATACAATACATACTGTATAACAATAAATTTAGTGTGTATATATATATATATACACATATATATATATATATATATATATATACACATATA
>JAQMYG010000017.1:8765234-8778932 GCA_030014215.1 Clariallabes teugelsi
GTGTAAGGTACCAAATACCCAGAAGGCATCTGTTCAAGAGGCCTTGATCCGCTCGCTACAATAAAAAGAAAAGGCGCTTGCACGACAAATTGAGGAAGTGACATGAACAGAGCAAGTTTAATATAACCGGTTACTCATAACTAACGATAATCAAAAAGTATGTGAGGTGTGAATGACCCATACACACAGAGTGCAAGAAATAGATGACTGACGAGTGCAGTGACTCAGCATGCCCTTGGTGACCCGTGTCCACCTCTGAAGGTTTCTAAAATGGACAGCTGAGCATCAAACTGGATCATGAAACAATGTAAAAAAGTTGGTCTGGTATGATTATTCACATTATTCACATCTGAATGAGAGATGGCACCAGGATGCACAATGTGAAGGAGGCTTGCTGGCGGAGGCAGTGCGATGCTCTGGTCAATGGTCTACTGGGAAACCTTAGGAATCCTGGCATTCATGTCAATGTTAATTTAACATGTAGCACTTGCCTAAATATTAATGAAGATCAAGTACTCTTCATGGCAACAGCATTCTCTAACAGCAGCAATGTCTTTCAGCAGGAAAATGCGCCCTACCACTCTGCAAAAAATTGTTCAGGAAGGGATTGAGAAATGTGATAAAGATTTGAAGGTGTTCGTTTGGCTTTCAAATTCCAGAGATTTCAATCTGACCTAACATCTGTGGAATGTCCTGGACTAAGAAGTCTGATCCATGAAGATCCCACCTCACAACAGTTTACAGAATCTGCTGATAACATCTTGGGGCCAGAAACCACGACACACCTTTTGAGGTCTTGTAGAATCATGCCTTTGGAGACACAATGTTATGGCTGATTGGTGTTCATTGTTTTGACCCAGAAATGTCAAACATATGGCCTATAGGCCAGGACTGGCTTCATAAAGGTTCTCATTGGTTAGTGGATTGTAATTGATATGTGTCAAAAGAGAACAATACATTTAGGACCATAAACTTAGCTACTGACAAAATGTGGTTGTTGTTGTTGTTGCTGTTCTTAGTCTTGCATTGCTCCTGTCGAGGAATTGCCACAGCGGTCTGTCCGATCCGCACACAACTTGCTACAGGTTTTATGCCAGATACTCTTCCTGGCGCAACCCTCCCATTTTATCCGGGCTTGGGACTGGCACTGCATCCGGTGTAACTGATTAAAATGTGGTGATTATACTGTATATAATTCCTAATTAGAAAGCAAAAACGTAAAAAAAAAAAAAATACGCAGCCCCATGATCAACCCAGAATATTTACACAAGGCATTCAAAAGCCATTTTTTAAAAAGATTTCCCACATACCCCTACTTTAATATTAAGGAACTTTTGCAGATTTAAGATATATGTTTAATCCCAATTATCTCCATTATACAGTAGGTCATTTAAATACGGAAGATGTGTGTATAATTATGCAAGACACTGTTTTGTAGATAATAACCAGTATTTTTTATGAATTTCTCATGTGTGTATTGGAGTTGAATGCTTAGAAGTTAAGACATTTCTTGATGTTCTTGATGCATACAGTAACTGGATAATAAGGGGTTATAAAATTACCCTAAAATCATGCATCAGAAGATCAGTGCCTTCTTCAGCATAAGCTTACTTTTGACAATGTAAATTGTTGTACTGTAGAATCAGGATAATTTTTACTCAACTGCCACCCGGCTTTAAACAGTTTGACAGTTAGATGTATCGTTTTGGGAAACCACTTACCACTTTGCTCACCGGCCCGAAACATAGTACAATGCTGTGTTTCACCCAGAGCCTAAAGTTACTCTCTGTCTTATCTGTATGAGGAATGCAAACATTACCTTTCATGGAATCCCTGTTCATGTACAGTATCTGCAGAATGTAACATCCATGCATTACACACAGATATACTGTAAGCAGGACATAGGGTATAGGTATGAGGTGTAAAAATAACAGAGGCTTCTGTAAGATCTCTGCTGTGTTAATATACAATAAAATGGAAGGCCAAATTTCACAAAGCTCCTGGTGAAGAAGATCAAGAACCTAAGAAGGTCCATAATACATTTAACTGAAAGAAGTATTCCCCTGGGTGGTACGGTGGTGTAGTGGTTAGCACTGTCGCCTTGCACCTCCAGGGTCTGGGTTCGATTCCCGTGTCTGTGTGCATGGAGTTCGCATGTTCTCCCCATGCTTGGTGGGTTTCCTCCGGGTACTCTGGTTTCCTCCCACAGATCAAAGATATGCAGGTTAGGCTAAGTAGTGTTCCCTAATTGCCCATAGTGTGAATGAGTGTGTGAGTCTGTGTATGTGTGTGTGCCCTGCGATGGATTGGCACCCTGTCCAAGGTGTACCCTGCCTCGTGCCCTAAGTATCCTGGGATAGGCTCCAGGCCCCCGCGACCCTGAATACAGGATAAAGTGGTATAGAAGATGAGAGAGTGAAAGTATTCCCCCACTCCTGAGAGCTTTCTGGAAATTAAATTGAATTTACAAATCAAGAAAGGAGACCAGTCATAGTATTGTGAAGGAAGGAAATCTAAATATGCAAAAAAGTTTATGCATATTCTAATTAAAGAAGTTCTGTTAAAACATATACAGTATATGTAGATCTGTACAATATATCATTTAAAGCAAAATACAGGTTCAGCCCAAAATACCAACAAAAATAGGTTACATTAAATTCCTTTGTTTGTAGAGTTGTAGCCAAATACAAATGCAGTAACTGAGTAAATGGTTCTAAATAAAGATGTGAATAGACAGCACATTATATTGGCTGTTGTTGATTTCTCCTGGCCTTGATCTTCTATGCACAAAGCATGACTGCTTATTGTGGATTGAGTGCAGTGAAACCAATGTCTATTGGTTTCATCAATGGCAGTCGAAGTTCATTCTTCGGTTCATTCGTCTGTTTGCATTGTTTGGTGCCAATCTGGGAACTCTGTGCCAATTTGCCTGGCACTTTGTAAACATGATTTCAGTTTACTACTTCTTTTTTTTTTTTAACTCCATACTCCCATATTCTCCATACAATCCACCTGCCCAGGTTCAATTCCCATCCAATGCCCAAACTCCAGCCACTGGATGCAATGCCGGCCCCAAACCCGTACAAAATGGAGAGTTGCGTCAGGAATGGCATCCAGCGTAAAATCTGTGCCAAGATGTTGTGTGGATCGGATGGTCCGCTGTGGCGACCCCTCAGTGGAAGCAGCCAAAAGACCAACACCAACTCCATACAATCGACACAGATTTTAATATGCACCCACCACCATATTTTTAATATGCAACTTCACCAAGCGTTTAAGTGATCTCGCTTGAACAGTTCGTAACTGACTTACAATATTTTCTAAAATCTCCTTAGTTGTTCTCTTTACTTGATGCAAGCAAAGAATATGACCCATCTGAAGATTGACTTTTATTTTAGGCTAGTCAGTGTGTTAGAGATAAAAATAAACGTAATTTCGATATAAACAGTGCACTTCTGATGATGCTCCAATGAAAACATAAATACATAGCGCAGATCTTTGACACGAGCAAGTGTTAAAGATTAATTAGAGTAACAGACTGAAGATCGCAGTGAAGTTTGGAACAGACACAAAGAACAAATGACTCTTGTAAACACAAAAGCCTTATAATATTTAAATTAACATTTAGGCACTTGGCAGATGCTCTTATCCAGAGCGACTTACAGTTAAAAAAAAAGTGCTTTGACCCTGACCACTCCTACACCTCACAATATAATGCTACCACAACCATGCTTCAATGTAAGGATGGTTCTCTCAACATGCATTCTTAACAGGATGTCATGTGTCAAACTACTATTTCATAAAACTCAGCTTTTTGGGGTGCTGTGAACAGCTTATCCCAGCTTAGCTGTGGATCTTTCCAGCTTCTTAATTGTTCCTTTATGCTCTTACTAAACAACCTGTAGTAAATAGTATACAGTATTTTGGAGAAGTCTCATATTCGTTTTCTTTTTAATGATAGAATTAACAGCACTTTGCAGGACGTTCAACATTTTTTGTTTTTTGTCCAAACCCTGGAAGCCAAACCCTGTTTCAATACCTTTGCTTTTAAATTTGATTGATCTTAATAATGCTGTTTGTTTAGGTGTGTTATCCAACCAGTTATGGGTTGTGTACATGTGTATTTATGTACATACAGTTCATACAGTTTTATGTCATTAAAGTGATGCTTAGATGGACTATATTCAACTAATCATGTGGTTTCTGTTCACAACTAATTTTCGGATTAACATACAGTATATGCATTGATTTAATTGGAATACTGTTGTGATGAAACTAATGGCCACATTGTGTGTGTGTGTGTGTGTGTGTGTGTGTGTGTGTGTGTGTGTGTGTATTGTTAAGTCTTTTGTACATAATGACCTTTGTAGTTGAAGTTATTCTTTTGCTCTCTATCTAAAGTAACCAATAAAGCATTCTGTTGGATTGTGCACCTGTTCAATTTAATGATATTAATGTGAAAGCCTATTATGTTGTTTGTAGATGGGTATTCATCTATGAGAAAGGCTACCAGTCAGAAGACACAGCTATAAGCTCAGTTTTCACTAAGATGAAAGGCCTAGCATACACACAAACTAATGGATCGGACACGGTTTGGGATGTAGCTGATTACGTGTTCCCTGATCAGGTGAGTGATAATGATTCAAAGAACTTTCATTCCAGGGGAAAATTTGCCTGAACAACAGCAAACACCCAATGAGGCTAGCATATAATGCATTTTTGTCGCACTCAGTTTTTATAACAATAAGAAAGCCACATTTAATACTCTGCAATAACTGGTGATCAATGCACTTAAAAGTATCGAGCAATAAGAATATTAAAGGTTTGATTTGTGAATTTGTAGAAAAAGGAAGGAAAAAAAAGTCATCATGCGCGACTATGTAGACCAAAACACAAGTCAGGTGAGAATAGATGTTCATGCCATGAGTGTTACAGTAAATGAAGCAAAGACTCATATTAAACAAAGCCATATCAGGATAGAAAATCACACTAATGTCACTGCTGACTAAACAAAGCTGTGTCTGTAAATTATCTTTTACATCATTTTTAATAAACTTGTAATATTACTTTATATACTCCAAAAGTGTCAGTTATACAAAACAAAAATAAGGGGAAGAAGCCAAATACAAACTATAATGATTGCTGATAATTTAGTGATAGTGACGCTGCCAGGTTCCACTGTTGGACCCTTGAGGAAGGACCGTCACTCTCTAATACTCAGATACAATCTGATGTTAAATTGGCAACCGATCCCGGACAACCGATCCCAGACGTTGGTGGAATCACAAAAAGGGTGTTCAAGTGATTGAAGGAACAGATTGACATTTACAGATGACTTTAAGCACGGTATGGTGATGAGACTCTTAGCCGCAGTAAAACATTTGCATGGTGCAAATATTTTAAAGAAGCCCATACACCCGTGAATGACGATCACGGTTGAGATAGTGCAAATCCATTGCAGTCATTCCCGTGAACATTCACAGAGTAGAACGTCTGGCCCTTAAAAATAGACGTATCTGTCTGTGGGAACTGTAGACACAATCATTCACAAACACTACCTGCACATTACAGGAACTCGGCTCTGAGTTATTGCTACGTCCCCCCCTTACACTCCTGATCTCCTTACAAGCATTTTCCACATATTTGGTACATTAAAGGTGTACCTGGGAGGCCAGCAGGAACGTGAAGCAGGGAGTCTGATTATGGCTCCGGTACTGATAAAACTTCCTACCTTGAAGGTACAGTATCCAAGCACTAGTGAATCACTGGGATAAGTGCATTAGTGTAGCAGGGGCTTATATAGCCTCATATTTCTTATAAGTATCAACACATAATTTGGAAAATCTGTAAAGTTATTTCATAATGTATAACGTGATATTAACTTCATCAGTTTCAACTGATTGCCTTGCATTGAGAGTATCTGTGAGTAACCATGTGCCCCTTTCACCCTTCTTGGTTGGTAGTTTTCATATGCTAGGGGACTGGCTGGTTACAAAACTAAGGAAAATAATGGGGAAATATTTGTTTATCTGTCTTTACCTGCTCAAAGTCTAAGAAAAGCTTGATCACCACATTATTGCAACTCTATTGCTGGTCTCCCTTTGTTTGCAGTATATTCTATTCCTTAAGGAGCGTTCAGAATGTTGCTGCTTGCCTGATCTATAACTTTCTAAAAAGTGATCACAACCATTATGAGGTTATAAGGTGATCTGTTGGAGTAAAATATAGGTGTGGTTCAAGGTAACCATCCCTGAAGAACATTGCCAAAAGCATTACTCTTCAGTTCAATTCAGTTTTGTTTAAATTATGGAGATTAGTTGAGGGAATTTGTATAAATTATAATTTTCAGATTGTCCCTGATAATGGCAAGGGTGGCAAGTCCAAGACTATCTTCATGGTCAAGTGGAAATGTCCCCAGACACCACATACATCCCAAGCATACCACACAGAGCCATCCTCAGCAGCGAGTCAGTGGCCTCTGAGCGCATTGTGGAAGCAGGGACTCTGACAAGACTAGCTATGGCAGCATGGTTAAAAGGGAGAGCCGGAAATAAACACAGTGCACCCTAGGAAGTAAAACATGCAGTCAGTCCACCGTTAACAAACCTGAGTAATCAATGAGAGAGGGGAATACAGCATCCTACAGTAACATACCAGTTGATCATAATTTTTAAAAAGCTCTGTCCCCTGGTGTAGTTTACATAATACGAGGTACCAAAAAGCAGCCTGCATCTTTTGATTGAAGTAGGTTTGGGTTCACTCAGGTACTGTGGAGTGAAACTATTTACTGCTTTATAGGTCAATAGTAGAATTTTAAAATCAATGCAAACCTTCACTGAGAGCCAATGCAGTGTGGATAAGATAGGGGTGATGTGTTCATATCTTCATGTAGTGCTAACTGGAGCTTGTTTATACACCTAGCTGAAAATCCAGACAGTAAGGCGTTACAATAATCTAACCTAGAGGTGATAAAAGCATGTAGTGACAACATATTTGTTATCTTGGCAATATGTCTGGAATAAAAGAACGCTTTCCTGGTAATATTATCTTCAAATCAAAGACTGGAATCAATGATCACACCACAGTATTTTCCCACTGCACATGATGAAACAGAAAGGCCATCCAGAGGTTCCGTGTGATCAGAAAGCTTACTTCTACTTGCACGTGGTCCTAGTACCAGTACTTCTGTCTTGTCAAACTATACTGTATTCATAATGGATAATAACTCAGGCATTGAAATTGTACTGTTGTTACGAACTAGGGCACTCAGGCACTATAAACTCAATGCTACACTCTAAGCTGCCTTTTAAAAGAACATTACATACTGTAGGACAACATACCTGACCCAACGCAATACACTTCCATGATACTATTCCAACTGGTACAATGTTAATATGTACTGTAAGCTCAAATCTATAAACTAATATTGAACTTTTTCTATTAAAAGGGTGGCTCATCTTTTGTCGTGATGACGAATTTTATTAGGACTGTGGGTCAGTCACAGGGAAATTGCCCAGAGGTATGAAAACATCTCTCTCTCTCTCTCTCTCTGTCTTTTTTTTTCATAAGCATTCAGTCTGCTTTACCCTCTGCTGTCTCAATGATCTCCTTCTTATTTGCCTACCTTTCCATCTCCACCATTATTTGCCCTTCTTGCACACATCTTTCTCTAATAGACCAAATACTATTTATACAGTGCTTTTCAAAAGTATTCACCCCTTACATTTTATTTCCACACTTTTTAAAGTGTTACAAACTATACTACCATTATCTCGTAATATAGTTCACGGAATTATTTCCAAATACAAACTACAAATGCATAAGCAATTAGACCATTTCACATCCTCATTGGTTCACTGAATGTTGGTCACCTTGTTGGTCCTTTAGTATATTGTATTTTTCCATTAAAAAATGTAGTTAAAGTTTGTCAGCAGGATCTTTTTTTTAATGATAGTTCCTTTGTTTAGTTTAGGTATGCTCAACCTTCTAGAGACAGCTGTATTTATACTGAGAACATGTGACACTTTAATTGCACACTTATCAACATCATTCAGTGAATTAAGCCACTTCTGATGTCAACTGGTTGACTTAGACTTACTTTATAGGTTTCACAGTTAACCACACACGCACACACACACACACACACACCTGATAATACATATTGTTTATCTAAAGATATTCTAGCAATATTCGTGAGTCACACCTCTCTTGTTTATCGATAGTGAATACAGTACAGATGTTCTAAGCTCTCCCTTGTTCAAATGAGTTAAAGTTCATTTGGATGTTACATTTGCATCAGTCTTTTCAACAATGCAAAAATACTTCTCAAGCCCATTTGAATAGTAATATAATGCCTTGGTAATCAAATAAATTTCAATGCCAGGATGTTACACAGCTTCCGACTTTAGCTCCACCCTAATACATGCACACATGTACAGTACATACTGTACACTCACATGCACCCTTACAGTACATATTACCCCTATGTTGTCACTGTAATTGTAGTAATGTGTCTGTGTTTCAGCTGCCGGACGGAACTAACAACTGCACTTCAAATAGAGATTGCAAGAGCGGCGAATATAAACGTACAGGAAATGGTAAAACTCAGACTGAGACTTCAGCGTCCTTAAATGAGACATCTGCATGGTCCAGAAAAACAATTATAATAAAGCCTGTTGGCAGAGCAGCTAAAACAATTATGAGAATGTGTGTTAAGAAAAAAAATCACTCTAGTTCCTAGAGTTCACGATTCATGTTAACAGCATTATGTATACTGCAACATGCATAACTCATTTTTATTATAAAATATATGATGCTCCATTTTAGGCATCCTCATCAGATTATGTCCTGTTTGCTGGATCACCAGTGCCAGAGTATGGCTGGACATACTCTCCTTCTTGCCCAGGCTAACGCGATTTAAAATGATAAATCAGATTAGTGCCCTGCAATGGACTGGCACCCAGGCCAATGGGTACCCTGCCCCTTATACCCTAAGATCCCTAGCTCCATGCCCCCCCCCCCCCTCCCCCTCCGCTTTATTTCTTTAGTAAAAAATCTGTCATTATGCAATACTAATTACACAGATGACAAAAACGTAGTGCTCTTTTGTTTTAAATCAGGGTTTCTCAGCTCCTGCTCCTGACCCCTGCTATGCACATTTTAATGCTTTCACAGCTCCCAACACACTTGATTTAACAAATCAACCAATTAAAATTCAAATATGCAAGACATGCGTCCTCCAGGAAGAGAGCTGAGAATCATCGATTTAAATAAAAGCAGTAGTGCCTTTCAGTTCGTGTCATTCGTATTATGCCGATGATGAGATCTTAAGATATTCAGAGCTGAAACTGGAATGCTCAAGATGGAAAAATCTTAAGTGATATTTCCCCCCATCTCCAACTGTCCAGTTTTAGTGACCACTGTAGCCTTGGATTCCTGTTCTTGTTCTCTGGTAGGAGAGACTACTCTTGTAACTCATCCAATCTCAAGGTTGAACATTCAAGGTTGTGCATTCTGAGATGCTGTTACTGTAGGCTTACCATGGTTGTAAAGATTCTCAAGCATTCCTATAAGTTATGTGAGTTTCTGTAGTTTATGTTACTGAACACTCCCTGGTTCAAAAGGTTGCAGGTTCGAACCCCAGCCAGGGCTCCAAGATACAAAAAGTCACGAGGAGAAGACATTTTATTTGGGGTCATGTGGTAGCTCAAATGGTTATGGCTCTTGATTACTGATTGGAAGGTTGGGGGTTCAAGTCCCAGCACCGCCAAGATGCCACTGTGGGGCTCTTGAGCAAATCCCTCAACCCCATCTTCTCCAGGCCAGCTGTGTACTTGTTAACCCTGCACTCTGACCACAGCTTCCGCAGCATATATGAAAAGTGAAAAAAAAAAAAAAAAAAAAGTTAAATGTAAAAAATAATTTGATGCCTGATGAATACAATAATGCATAAAGTTATGCATTACAGTAACACTCCTCTATAACTCTCCCAATTAATATCATAGTCTTGCATATACAGTACTATATATAAAAAAACACAAAGACTTTTAAAATGAAAATAAAAATGTCTTATGCATGTATATCATCATCTGTATGGCTACAGTATATCATTACATTATGACTATTTGTGTTCCTTAGCAAGGTATATATTTTTATACCATTACAGACTCGATACAGATATTGCATCATTCCAAAATTCCTAATATGATTTTGAAATGTAAACAAAAAATGAGCTATTTAGTTTCTCCGCCTCCAGGACACTGTGATTTGACTTGAAATCCATACCTATTGCTCTATACTAATATTATTCAGAGAATGTCTTGTCATGATGATTGAGCGTTATGTCGCATTGAAAAAAACAAATGCAAATGAAATTCAAAGTGATTTTGAACTGAGTTTTTTTTTTTCACCACACTAATATTACTACAGCCACATGTTACCACCACATGTTACAAACACAGATCCAGTTCATGTTACAGAATGCATGCACCTTCTTTTGGGCTTGGCGAAACTTTCCTTTTAGCCTGAGCTTGCTCTATTTAAGAATGCTTCAAAGGTTTCGGCTGTCTGGTGACAGATATCCGACATGCCTCGTGACAGTTTCAGCCTCATGAATGTTTATGTTCTGTGACAAAGATGGCTCTTAGTTCCTGATCCGAGACAGATTATGTATATAAAAATGTTTTAAACAAACTCAGGTTAACCACAGATTACTCATCATCATTGTCATATGTGCATAAGGATACACGCCTTATTTACAAAAGGTGTCTTCACGACCAGCTCTTTATCGTTATCAACACCTTTCTTTGCAAATAGAAAGTAGAAACATTGTCTGATAACTTCACCTATAAGTATAGGAATTAACGATCATTGTTTACGCTGACACGTAATTCTACCTTAATATCCAGGCTTATTAAGATATTACATTACATGACCACTTAAAGATTCTCTTTTAAAAATAGCAATACTACTACTACTAATGTAATAATAATAATAATAATAATAATAATAATAATAATTTAAAAAACCGTTTACCTCGTTCCTCTCTCTCTATCCAACTTTAAAAAGTTATAGGAATAGAATGAGAAATAATGAGCATTAAACAGAATAAGAAATAACAAATGTCCAAAATAAAGATAATAAAAAAATAATAAAAATTAAACACAAAAGATATGTTGCCAAACAAATAATGTTCCTCAATTGTACCATGTAGTGAGGGAGACCTTAATTAATTTAATAATCAATCAATGTTAATTTGATTTCATAGATGAATAATACATAAGGAGCATTGAAGTCAAACCAGGCATTTAAAAGTGCAGAAAAAAAACTTTATTTCTCTATATAATTTCCTGCTACACTAGTGCACTCATCCCAATGTTTACCTAGTGCTTGGATACCATCAAGACAGAAAGTTTTTTCAGCATGCCAAAGCCATGATCGAACTTTTTGTTTCACTTCTGAAATCCTGGCCTCCCAGGAACTCCTTTAATGGTCCCAACTGGTTAAAGTGGCTTGGAGCGAGGTCAGGCCTATATGGGGGATATGGCATTAATTCCCAGCAGGACTCCTGTAATGTGCAAGTGGTGCAGTGGGTAGGGCCATTAAAGGGGGTTCTGGGAGGTCAGGATTTCAGCAGTGATGATGGTATGACACTGAGAAAACTTTCAACACTGATGGTATTCAAGCAATACTGAAACACTGGAATAAGTTCCGTTGTTGTAACAGGGGATTATATAGAGAAACAAATGTAGTTTTTTTTTTGTGTTCAATCAAAAGTCCCAGTTTCACTTGAACACCCCTCCCCCCCCTTAAATTTTACTAGCTCACTCCTATTTGTAACTTTAAAATGCATTTGGTAAGTAAATGCGATTTGAAATTAATAAGCTATGTATTTATGTGTGTTTACCCACCTTCCCTACACCCCTAAATGAATCTCAACACAGTCAGCTATTTAAAAGCAAATAAATAAAACAAAAAGCAAATAAATTAAACGATCTTGCTTTACAGAGAGCTACGAGGCAGATGCAACTGTTCAGCCCTATGGAGATGAAGTAAACTATGATAGAGGTTTGTGGCAGTACCGCACTTCACCAATCTGAGTGAAATGAATGTTAAAACGATCATGAAATATAAACGGCAGGGAGAAAAAAATTGACGCGTAACGTAACCTTGCTTAACTTAGCAAAATTGCGGAACTGAAGTGGTCTGAAAAATGATACAAGAAACGAGAAAGGAGGGGGGGGACAAGTATTGCACTTAATTGCAATTAACACCACCTTATAATGCATGTTATGTTTATGCATGTGCATCTGTGTGCATTTCAAATCTTGCTTTTCTTGCTTCCTCAAGCTTAAAACTGAAAACAACTGAAAACATCTCAAATCTGTTCGAGGTTTTAACCTTGCCAGAATTTATATTCTCTCTTGTTGACGTGACACTTGCTTTCCCCCAGGGCGTATGACGGGGATCTGCGTGAACAAAACCACTTGTGAGATCGAAAGTTGGTGTCCTGTACAGGATGACCGTGTGATACCAAAGTAGGCATTTTCCACTTTAAGCTAATAAAGCCTTATTACACAATTACAATACAATCTATTACACAATACAATACAATCTATTACACAATACAATACAACATGCAGCATTTTACATGATCGTAATCTGACTCTGATCTATTCAGACTTGGGGATGTGATGCCAAAACCGTTCATATCCAAATTCACCTCATGTGTACTGTAACTACAAACCTAAGCACTG
Source organism: Clariallabes teugelsi (assembly GCA_030014215.1). Lineage (NCBI taxonomy): Eukaryota > Metazoa > Chordata > Actinopteri > Siluriformes > Clariidae > Clariallabes > Clariallabes teugelsi. Next base: position 8,777,990 of record JAQMYG010000017.1, read on the forward strand.
TTCAGGAAGGAGTGTCTCAGTTACGCTCGTGATCCTGGACTAATGATTACAACTTGTACTCTTCACGCTAGCGCTTACCATCTTCTCATTCAAATATCATCATATTATTCATTTTTCTCTTGATTTTATGCTACATGCTTAATTTTACAAGATATTTTCTTCTTCAGTCTGCATTTTCCATACCTGGCAACATTATTTTATTACTTACTTATGAGGGATCATTTAGACACTATTGAATTCGGCCTCTGCTCAAGCTTCTACTTTGAAAGATTGTCTAATAAGAATTTTTGCTATGGTACAATATCCAGCTATCCATGTAGGAACCTCTGTAGTCCAACTAGGGAACATGGTGACCAATGGCCGTATATATTTATTCCAATATTTACAACCGTGGTAGGACTTGTGACAGGAGGAACATTCACATGCACATTTATAGTACACACTACAGGCAATTTGAAAACACCATTTAACCTAATCTGCATGTCTTTGGACTGTGGGATGAAACCGGAGTACCCGGAGCAAACGCACCAAGCACAGGGAGAACATGCAAACTCCATGCACACAGACCCCGACACGGGAATCGAGTCTCTAGAGGTTCAAGACAACAGTACTAACCATTAAGCCACCATGCCGCCCTGGTACAATATGTACTATAGTATTCTATGGTAAACTCTAGTACGTACATACCATAATATACCATAGTATTAGACATGCTACTTCACTCATTACTATGGTAGGAAGTGCAGGACTTTATAGAGTACCAGGGTAGGTATTATGGCATATCAGTGGGTACCATGCGAATACTATCGAATGTGAATACCTTGGTGAATACCAATACCAATACTTTGGTGAATTCCATGGTACTTATTGGCTACCAAAGTATTGTACTGTACATACTGTATCATATTAGACATACATACATTCATACATTCTGTATCATACA
>JAQMYG010000017.1:8803566-8821292 GCA_030014215.1 Clariallabes teugelsi
CCCCCCCCCCCCCCCCCCCCCCCCCCCCCCCCCCCCCCCCCCCCCCCCCCCCCCCCCAACGTGAAAAACAACCACAAAAGAAGCAGGGAATCATTTTTTCCCTCAGGTTTTTTGTTTGTACTAAAGAGTGAATTTTCATACGTAGTAAGTCCCCTTTAGGACTTACATTACCGTATATGGACAAACATTTTTGGCCAAACCTGAAATGAAGTTGTATCCAAATACATATACTTTGGTCCCCCTTTTGCAGCTATAACAGTTTTCACTCTTCTTGGAAGACTGTCCACAAGATTTAGTGTGTTTCTGTGGAAATTCATGCCCATTCATTCTGTAGAGCATTTATGAGGTCAGGCACTGATGTTGGACGAGAAGGTCTGGCTCGCAATCTCCATTCCGATTCATCCCAAACGTACTCGACGGGGTTGAGGTCAGGGCTCTGTGTTAGGGCCAATCAAGTTCTTCTACACGGAACTCATCAAACCATGACTTTATAGGCATTGCTTTGTGCACTGTGGCTCAGTCATGTTGTAATTAAAAAGGGCCTTCACCAAACTGTTGCCACAAAGTCCTTCACTGGGGATAAGGAGCCTGATGTAAACACTCGAAATCAATAATGAAAAGGTTTGGACAAATACATTTGCCATATAGTGTACTTCATACTGTTCATGTTTTGAGTTTCCTCTTTTTGCTGATTTTATAAAAAAGAAAAAAAAAAAAGGAAATGTGATCTGCATTCAGTGGGTTGTGTACCCTAGGTGACAATGACAACAGAATATTCAAATTTTTTATAGAAGGGTCATTGACCCTCTATGCTGAAAATGTATTTCAATTCTTTACTTTTTAAATAAATTTCTAAACCTGCATGAAAACCATTTAAAAAGTGAGATATTAGGGTTTTAAACCAGTTTCAAGCTCATCAACGACTACTATGTAGTGTATAGTTTGACATCAGAAATCAAAGCCACGCTAAACATAGCCATCCCTTTTACTTTATTACTACAAATATGAAAGTGACCATATAGTAGACATGTTTGTGTTAAAGGTTAATGAGAGCAACACAGCAAAAGTATACATAATGCTCAGAATGAATTATTAATCAGATGCAAATCTGGTGCATCGAAAGCGATTTAATTGGACAGCAGTGTCAGGAAGGCATGCACTACAAAGGAATTCTCCACCAGGGAGAGCTGTTGCTTCTTGCCTCCTCAGCAGCAAACAAAAATGTCTGAAGATGTTATTACATCCTTGAGAAAATCCACTAATATGCAGAGAACTGGATCATAAACTCTCTGTTCCTACAAGGCCATTACTGCTGTTTTTCTTTCTTTTTTTTCCTTTTCACAAATGAGTTGCTATTAGAACATATTTTTAGCAGTAATGAGAAAAAAAGTAACCGGCGGCAAACTAGATTACTAAATATGTGAAGCTTTACGTGAGGTGCCATGGATCACTTTGGATCTGACTGGATTACTTGGTCTAACAATTTCTGTATGGAATCTCACGCAGTTTAACAAAAAGTTACTTACTGGTTCACATGCATTACAAATAATTCAAAGGTGGAAATACTCATGGATTAGTCTAATCAGAACAATATACTGTAGCTAGCGAGATTTCGGTTTAGATTGTTATGTAAACACTTACATTGAATGTATAATAAGTAGCGGTTCTGGCGGAAATGTGGCGAAGTTAGCTAATCGGTTAGACTTTGGTGGTCCACTCGATTTGGTTTTACCTATATTTAAATAACTTGAGATACCACAGAGACCAGACATTCTTTTTCATTAACCTGGAGTTACTGTAATATAAAGGAAACTCGTTATGGAAATTTGTTATGAAAAAGTTTTGTTCCCTCTCAGCAATTAAAAGTCTGTCTTGGCTGGGCTAATATTGTACTAATCAAAACCCTAGAGAGGAACCAGACTCAACAGGGAATCCATCCTCATTTGGGTGAAACGGATAGCAGGGATTGATCTAAAGTCATACTGTGTGTTAGGTGGCAGGAATTTCAATATAACAGGAGATGTGTTTAAGTTAACGTAAAATCCACTTTTGTTATCAGAGGCTCAGGTACAAAACTGTTTGTAGGAATTTCAGTCCTGAACGGCACAAGTCATTTAGAGGAAAAAACTTAAAGCATTATGCTTACTACTCCTTTATACAGTAGAAGGCTGAGGGCAGTTGTTGAATTAAACAACAAAAGATGGACGATAAGGGAATGACTTTCCACTGCTGTTCTTAGGAACTATACTCCTTTTATTCTTCACAGAGTGTCTTATTTATTGTTCCAACACTGGAGTAAGACAGTAATCGCTAACTCCAGTTACTCATCACACCCACAGAACTACAGCACTAACAAATAACCTCCAATTCTTCCATCAGAGAAAATAGTCAATGGCACTAAAACATAAGTAATGCATAAGACAGATTAATTTCTTTAAATCATTTTAAAAAAATAGGTTTTGCTTAATTGATTTTTGATTGGTATCACCCCTTGAGTTATGAGTAAACAGGTTTATAGTTCAGTACGGTTTAAACATGGTGAAATGTTAGTGTATGGTAATCACACATACTGTATATGTATACGATAAGGTTTAAATTGGAAAAAAACAAAAAAACAATGAATGTCAGTGAGTACCATGCTCATGCTGGGGAAATAATACAGCAAACTCATAAACCATAAAAGTCCTTAAAAAGTAACCATCCACCCTGGATGATGTGACAATCCATCACAGAGCATCTCTCTCTCTCTCTCTCTCTCTCTCTCACACTCACACACACACACACACACACACACACTAATCATTCACAATCTTTATGCAGTTTACAATTTCCATTCCACCTAAGGCTCATTGTTAGACGGTAGGAAGAAAGAAACTGACACCTGAGAAAAATATAAAGGCAATAAGCTCAGAATAAAACCCTATAAAGCTGCAACACTACCTGCTGTGCTGCCCACGTTAATCGAAAATATCCTGACAGTTACAGGTAATATATCATAAAGTGTCGGTAAGAGAAAGGTACAGAGCAGCAGTAAGGCTGTGCAGGCTGACAGACAGGAGAGGAGAATCCCACCATGTGGCATCTACCTGCTGTCCTTGGGTAAAATCTTCTGATGAGCTGCATGCAGCAGAGGGGGAGTAGAGTTTACTGCTAACTGTCAATCTTCCGCAGAGAGACAAGGGATCGGAGGGGGGAAGGAGAGAACGAGAAAGCGAGAGAGGCAGGAAAAGCACAAGCAAGAAGCATGTTGTTCAAACTGTAAATACTAAACCATGAGCAAATGTACTAGGATGCTGGATGCGAAGAATACGAATATCTGCTATACAGCAAATAACCTGTGTGATGTGTTATGGAGCCAACAGTTAGTTAGTTCTGACCGAGCAAACTGATTGGACGAGAAACATCCCACGAGTGGGGATAGACTCACTGACTCAGGCAGCATTTGAATGGACACGGAGTGAGAAAACGTCCTAGCTACAGTATATCATGCGCGTTAACCAGCAGTTAACCAGCCATTGGACGAATTTAGAAAGCTTAAAATAAAATGAAAATAATAATAATACCTAATGTTATTAATAAATTTAACGCTGCCAAATGAACTGTTACATTTAATGAGCATCTAAGGACATTCACTATAGACGACGTGATAGCACGGCAGGGCTGCGTTCAATAACCAGACAGTTTGCGAAACGTTCACAAATGGATATTTATTTATTTTTGTGATGGGCGATCGCCACTGGCAAAAAACATTAGGTTTTATCAGTGACCGTTTTATTCAGCATCTGAAGCCATGCTTGTGTTGTTTACAATGTATAAGGCTAGGGTTTATAGACTCTTCATAATCCACATGCCTTCTGTTGTGTCTTTTGGTCCGATGTGAAAATGCCAGTGTGGCCCCTGAGTAAACTAGGTCTTTATACTAGTAAACCAAAACTGATGCATCATCAAGAGAACCAAACTACAAACACAAACTACAATACAGTAGAACATTGGATTGCGAGTAACGCGGTTTGCGAGTGTTCCGGAAGACAAGCAAAGATTTAAAATAAATTTAGACTTAAAAAATGAACAAGTCTTGGTTCACGTGTACCGAGTATCAAGCATGTGCTTCTTGTTTTGATGTCGAGCGACACGTGATCACAACTGAACCTACGTTTTTTCTCTCTCTTGTGAAGCAGAATTGTGGGTATCGTAATCAACATCCGTGCATGCATGTACTGTTTATTATAACACTGTGACCACATGTGTGCGCGTAAAACATATTTTATATTGTGTTTGTATGCGTGTGTGTACAGCGCGTGTACTGTTTATTATAACACGTGTGCGCGTGTAAAGCAAAAGTCTCATTAGAGAGGTTAAAGATCCATTTTCTTTCTCCTTCTCTGTGTCAGCCTGCAGTTTGTGTCTGTGTGCGCGCGTCATTAGACACCATGCCCCTTCACAAACACAAACTCCTCCTTTCGCCTTCACACACACACCCACACTCTGCTCTACACAGAAACACTGCTCTGTCTTGATTCTTTTCAAAAATAAAGTGAGACTTATTAGCTTTCTTTCCTCGCTAATTTTTCAGATAAAACAGTCGTTCCGTTAATGTGTGTGTGTGTGTGTTTGAAGGTTTGAGAAGAGGAAGAGGGGGGGTCAGATTCCTCCTCTCCTTTTACTTTAGCTTCACACGCACACTCACACACACACACACACACACACACACACACACACACACACACACACACACAGCGCCTGCACGCATAAATGGAAACACTTATCGGGATTTATTTTTACTTTTTTTTAAAGGTAAAGTGCAGGTTAATTTGTTTTATTTTTTTCCTTGATATTTGTGTTAATTATTTATATGTATTTCTTTTTTTGGGCTGTGGAACAAATAATTAGAGTTTCCATTATTTCTTATGGGACAATTTGCATTGATTTACGAGTGTTTTGAAATACATGCCCGCTTCCGGAATGAATTATGCTCGTAATCCAAGGTTCCACTGTACATTATTCCCAATTACCTCTGAACCGCCTGTGTTGTTCTGTTCACTGCTACCTTAAGCACACAAGCATTCCATTTAACACTATTTGGGACTCAACCCCAGAAATCAGAAGCTAGCTAATATTATAGAGCGGAATAAGTGGAAATATATAGCAGTAAAGTAGTGTAGTAGTTTCTCTGGACTGTATTAGTTACTTTCGCCCCTGTTAATTACATTAAATGTCGGTCGGTAATTGTCGTGGTTAGTTAGTTCTGCCAGTCAAATAATAAATGGTTAAATCACCAAACTAATTACAATCTGTTTATAATAAATAGCATTTGTAGGACTGTTGTCTAAACCAATATTACACTCGTGGTTGTGCATGGCTGTGATACGGCCGAAGATAATCAGCACTTCCTCTTTTATATTGCTTAAATATTCCATAATATATTAGTCAAGTTACTTTGTTATTGTAAATAAAATTGATTGTAAATAAAATACTGTGATGAAAGAAGCAACTGCAGCTATGCATTCAGTGTCTAATGGCTAGTTGCTAGTTTCCAACACATTAATGCTAATCATCAAGGATTAGCAACACTGATAGTTTTGTTTATTTGCGTGACAGATGTTGTCTAGATAGATTGAATAAACCTAACCATAAAATAAATCTTTTCCCTCAAATTATCTGTAATTCTTAGCTAGCTTTGATAGCTTAGGCTCCAGGACTAAGAAAAGAGGACTTAGTTATGCTAGCTGTGACATTTTACAATGTTGATTCAAAATGAAGGTCAAAACTTCCTGCCTTGAAAATATGTTCAGTTGTCTCAGTGGATTATTTTGAGCTTAAAAACAGTTAACACTGCGAATGGGAAAAGAAAAAAAGTCTGCACAGAAATGTCTGAGGTAAATATGAAAGTACCTCATCCACAATTGAATTATACTGAATACCACTAACTAAGTGTTGTATAGGTAATACATTAGAGCTAAGTATATACTGTATAATCCATCCATCCATCTGGGAACCTCTGTACTCCAACTAGGACCCATGAGGACCATGGTGATTACCGCTGTATTTATTCCCATGTTATGTCCGTGGCGTGTCAACGTTCACATGCGCATTCATACACTACCGGCAATTTGGGAATGTCAATTAGTTTAATTACCATGTCTTTGGACTGTGGGAGGAAACCGGAGCACCAACCCCGGAGATAACATGTACAGTAAGCTGCACGCACACAGACCCCGAGGCAGGAATCGAACCCGGACCCTGAAGTGCAAGGCAACAGTGCTAACCACTAAGCCACCGTGTCGCCACTAGGATATACTACAGGCATGTCATTTTGAACACAGACTCAATGAGATAGCAAGACAAAGTACAGTATGAGCAAGAACTGAAGCGAGTTTGTGTGAGCATGAGATGTGATCTTAACAAAGAAGACAGGAAATACAGAGGACCTGACATGTACTGAGTTTATTCTCACCAGACATCCATTCACAGCCCTGCTTCTCTCATGCCTTGTTAAAAACAAAATCTTGGCTAGAAAAATAGCCCACTGGAAAAAAGGAAAAAAAAAAAAAAAATGAAGTGACATAAATAATTGACACACCATGAGTCAGGATTGCTGCTGCAGGGCACCATGAGGGGAAATGAACTCAGGAAGGGCTCTGAGAGCACTCTGCATTGTCACCGTGAAATGCTAAAGAAGAATAGACCGGCGGTAAATGTCAAGAATGCTACTATGGTAACGCATGTAAGCAAGTTGAGGTTAAAGTAATGGGAGGTTATTAGAGTGGCCCTCCTGTACACCTCTCCAAATGGTAAAGTGAGGGGCTTATAATCATCCAAGGAGAGAGAAGGGGTTTGGGGATGTGAGGAAAGGGACATCAGTTGAAGTGACTGAAGAACGAAAATGTAGCAAAGAGAGATGTGAGGGTACGTATAAAGGACAAAAAAAAACTATTCATACCATTTTTATTTTTAAAGAGTACATTTACAATAGTAATTACTAAGGCGAGCTATATTTATTAATAAAGCAGTAGTTTAGCCAATATCAGTGTACTGGGGGCGGGGTCTACCTCATTCCCAAGCTTTTTGGTCGGACACGCCACACTTCAGATCATTCGATCTGCAAGTTACTAGTACAGGTTTTACACCCAATATCCTTCCTGTCACAACCCACCCATTTCTCCAGGCTTGGGACTGGCACTGATGCCCTGCATCCCAGTAGTAGATGGGGGGGAAAATAGATTCATTTAATTCTGACTCAATTTCAATTTATAAACGCTTGCATTTGAGGGGTAAAATGTTGCAGTTCCTCTGTAATCATACAGGAGGTGTGCTCTAACCTATTCACACTTCGTGACACTTACAGAATCGCAACAGAAATCGAATCGGCACCTGGGTATCATGATAATATTGTATCGCGTGGTCCCTGTCGATTCTCATTCCTAGTATTTTATATGGATATAGGTTTAAGGCCCTTGACCAAGGGACCACCAGTGGCAACCTGGCGATGGTGGGGCTCAAACCCTCGAACCTCCGATCAGCAACTCAGAGCCGTAACCGCCTGAGCCAGCTCGTATAAAAGTATCCTGAATGGGGAAGCCAGGGGTGACACTTACAAGAAAAAACCCACTGAGACAACATGAAGAAGAAACCTTGAAAGCAAAAAACCTCGACTCAAAAGGGAACCTTATCAGGGTACCTAAATCAGTTCCCTTCTATAACTGTATGCTATATAGTCAAAAAGTGTAACTGTGTAAACATTCACTCATGATCTTATAAGCAACAAACAGGTCTGAACATCAGAGTCATTTCTGAACCCATTATAGTTTTAACTTTACATAGTTTTATACTACTACAGTATATCAACTTAGAGTTATTAACTGTTATTAACTGTGAGGGAGACTTGAATACACATCTGTTCGTCACTGCGCCACTGTTGTGCTCATCTATCTGACAGACAGATGATTGTTTATACACCATTAGTGATACATCAGGCAGAAAATATGTTCATGTTTTATATAAACATGATTTACATAACATTACATAATACAGTATGTTGTAAAAAATTGGGCTCCGAAGCCCACATCTGTCCAATCCTAGACAGTATACTGTAACAGACATTTTTTCATACCATTCCATCCTTACTAGTGAAGAAATAAATGTATGCTGCAGGTTGATTTTAATAGATCACCCAAATAGGCACTTGTTAGTGAGTGGATGTCATAGCCAGTAGTGAAAGGAAGGGCAGAAGTACAGTATGTGCTGTGGTGAACTCACATGAGCAGGCTGCCTGGGGCAGACATGGACCTTTCTTCCCTCCTGCTGGGGCACTCGAAAGGATTCCCGAAAGAGCGCTTCCGCAGCATGGCCTTCACCAGAATCTATTCACCATAACAAAAGATGGATAAAGAGCAATGACTTTATAGATGGCTACAGTACTGTATAGGTTTTGGTCTTAAGCAATTATTAGCATTTTCAAACAAATATAAAAAATACTTAATAAACATCACTAAAGATAAGATAAAAGGTAAAATTTCCAAAGGAGCAAGAACAATCTCGCCATGGGTACATCCCAAACCATACATTGCTGTAGCATGTCATCAGTGATATTATAACTCAGCTTTAGTTGAATTATTCATCTCACCTACACTTCAGAGACACATCTAGACTCAAACATAGCGGACCATATGGACACTTTATGGACAAATGTCTAGCAGCTGCATGCAGCAACTTGGCAACATGTCCTTCTAAGCCAGCGATAGCTTACATCATCTCTTCTTCCATGGTAGAAGTATTATTATACAATGATCAGCCAGAACATTACAGTAGGTCCATTGAAAAACATTGACTAACAGTTATATACCAGGAAACTGGTGTCATTATTATGGGTACCCAAAGCTCATCTATGCCTTCAGGGAGCAAAGATTTGTCCATCTGGTGAAATCCCACAGAAAACCCAATGTAGCACAAACTGGCAAAAAACATATGCTGGCTACAATAGGAAGATATCAGAACATACATTTGGGCCTTGGCAAGCAAAGAATCAAGGTTGTTAATCCGGCCTCCAACTGTCTCAGATCTCAATCCGACTGAGCATCCCTGGGACATGCCGGACAAACAACTTCAATCCATGGAGGCCCTGATCTTGAAACGTACAGCGGTCAAAGCATCTGCTGCTAACGTCCTGGTGCCAGACATCACAGCACACCTTCAGAGGTCTTGTGGAGTCCATGCCTCACGGGGTCAGAGCTGTTTTGAAACCTAAAACCTAAGTGGCTTTAACCTGAATGCTTTTAACGTTATGGCTGATTGGTGTATATTTTGTGTGAAACAGCACCAGTCACAATGACCTACAACATACAGTACAGTATTTCTTCATGCAATAATCACATTAATCACTGCACCTGCATTTGGTTTAATTTAATAACATGGCTTCCGTTACATTATTGAGTGTCTTATAAAATAACTTGATCCAGTGCATTCTATTATTTTCTATTTACAGTATTGTATATATTTTTATAGTGTGCCAACAGTTAATTGTGAGTACTATTTAGTGCAGCCAAGAAATCAATGTCATGAAATTATAATGAGTAATTACAATGCTGCCTGATGTCTAGCCAGTTTTAATGGCTTTTGTATTGTTTTTTTTTTTTTTTTTTTTTTTACAGAATCACTTACCACAGCAGACAGACTAGGAACAAACTTGATTGAGTTCTGAATCTCCTCTTCCGTGACCTCAACCACACTGCAATGTTCTTCCTCTAACGGCAAGGGGTCAGTGCCGTCCTGCGTGACCCAGGGGTCCAGCTATAGACACATGCAAACACAATACAGATCAATACAATTGGATCCTCTTCTATTGATTTTTTTTTGTTAGCTAGACAGCAGTGTACCAATACAAACACACACAACAGCACACAGTGCAAAAATGTACAGTAGCAAGAAAAAGTATGTGAACCTGATGGAATTTTGTGGTTTTCTGCATTAATTTGTCATAAAATGTCAAGAGTATTGACAAATATAATGTGCCTAAAATGTATTTTTATTGAAAACAACCATGAAAGCCTCATAATGCGAGTGGAAAAAGTATGTGAATCCTTGAGTCAATGACCTCAAAAAAGCAAATTGGTGTCGGGTGTTACCTGCATACCTGGAGTCTTGTTAAGTAAATGAGTTTGGAGGTGTAGACTAGAGATACTTTGACTGATTAAAAACCACGGAGAAGAATACGCTAATGTGAGCCATGCCTCGCCAAAAAGAGCTTTCAGAGGATCTACGATCAGGAATCGTTGATTTACGCGAAGCTGGAAAGGGTTACAAAGTGATTTCAAAGACTTTAGAAATTCAACAGTCTACATTTAGGTAAATGGAGACACTTTGGGACTGTGGCTACTCTACCAAAAAGTGGGCGCCCAGTCAAAATGACCCGAAGAGCACAACAAAGACTCATCAATGAGGTAAAGACACAATCCAGAGTGACAGAAAAAGATTTGCATCATTAAAACTGGGTGATATATATATGTTTATAATTATGAGTCTACAACAGTGATTCTTAACACTGGTGGACCTGGAGGAACACCTGCTCTGCACATTTTAGTGTTTTCCCTGATTCCAGCACACCTGATTTAATTAATCAGATACAGTAAATACTGTAACAACATTTTCCGAGCAGAAGTCTTCCTCCTGGACCAGGGTGGTAAACCAGTGGTCTACAGTACATAAAACATTGAACAAGTAGGATGTCCATGGCGGGACACCACAAAGGAACATTGACACTCCACTGTGATATTGGTAAAATGTTTTGTGCACTGCTGAAACTAAGGACTAACTATAACTATTTGGAAAGAACATGCAGCACTACATCTGATGTAAAAAAGGCACTGCATATCATCATGAAAACATCATCTCAACTGTAAAGTATGGTGAAGGAAACATCATGATTTGGGCCTGCTTTGCTACATCAGAGCAGCAGGGAAGATGAATGCTGAAGTGTAACAAAAATTCTTTAAGACAATGTGAGAATGTCTGTACATCAGCTGAAACTCTGTAGAAGTTGGGTGACGCAACAGAACAATGACCCAAAACACCGGAGCAAGTTCACAACAGAATATATTCAGAAAAACCAAATCTGCCTTTTGGAGATCCAAGTCAGATCCAAGTCCAGACCTCAGCCCAATAGAGATGCTATGGAATGACTTCAAGAGGGTCATACATATAAGACATCTAAAGAATATGACAGAGCTAAAGCTGTTCTGCCGGGAAAAATGGGCTATAATTGGACGATGTGCAGGTCTGATCCACAGCTACAGGAAGTGCCTGGTTTAGGTTACTGCTCCCAGGGGGGTCTCAACAAGTTATTAATTCCTACGGTTCCCTTACTTTTTCCACTACCATTTTCAATGTTGAATGAGTGTTAAAAATTTTTTTAAATTATTATTATAGGTACTCTTGACTTAGATGAAGAGCGTTTCCCAGTGTTTCACTAGCGCTTGGATACCATCAGAGTAGAACCTCCCAGGAACTCCTCCCAGGAATTCCACACAATGAAAATGGTTTGGAGTGAGGTCAGGACTGTATGAGGGATGTAGCAATATTTACCTGAGTTTTTCTAATGTGCAAGTGGTGTTTTTGAATGATTGTGTGTACAGTTGTCACAGACAGATGCGTCTCTTCTGCAAGTTGGCGACAAGTTACCCATCGATTTTCAGGGATCAGGTGTTCCACTTACTGAATGGTCACAGGAACGACTGCAGTGGACTCCAATCCACCTTAGCCAGGATCATCATTCCCAGCCGTATTGCCTTCTTTAAAACATTTGCACCATTGAAATGTTCTGGTTCTGATCTGGTCCAAATCCCAAGTTGCATACGCTTGAACATTAACTTTGAGTGCTTTGCTTGCATCTCTGCCTAATAAAATTGTAGAGATTACAGTCACAATTTTTTACATAAAAGTATACTAAAAGGTTTTGAAAATTAGCTCCATGTGACAAAAAGTCCCACGTGACAAAACAGGAGAAGAGCTTTATAAACCGTCTCCCAGTGTACTCCAGAGGGAACATTTTCACATTTTGGCAACTTCACTGTCGACACACTCTCAGACAACGATGGCACATGAGAGCTTTAAAACGGAAACAGATTCACAGCTTCTGAATAATTACAAGACAAATGGATTCACAGTTATAATCTGACAGCTTTGCAGCTCATTATGCAGAAATGTGAGAGATGTCCTCTAATGTAGCTCTTCAAGCTGATGCAGCTTCCTATTTGGGGTTGCAATTTCAACTTAACAACTTGGAGTAGTCTTCTGAAATACCAGTACCTTGTCTCTGAATGCACATCCATGCATCCTAATAAAAGTTCTGTGAACGTTTGGTAAAATTGGTTAAGGAGGAATCGATCACAGACAACTCTCCAACGACATTGACGTGAGACAACAGATAGTTATCCCTACACTACAGTATATTGCAAGTATTCACTCGCCTGCCCTCACATGCATATGAGTAACACCCAATTCATAATCCATAGGGTTTAATATGATGTTGGCCCTCCCTTTCCAGCTACTGTATAACAGCTTCAACTCTCCTAAGAAGGCTTCCACAAGGTTTAGGAGTGTGTTTATACTGTAATAATTTTCGACCATTCTTCCAGAAGCACATTTGTGAGATCAGACAATGATGTTAGATGAGAAGGACTGACTCTGTCTCCGCTCTAATTCATCTCAAAGGTGTTCTTTTTGCGGTGAGATCGGGACTCTGTGCAGGCCAGTCAAGTTTTGTGGACCTTGCTTTGTGCACTGGTGCGCAGTCATGTTGAAACAGGAAGGCGCCATCCCCAAACTCTTCCCACAAAGTTGGGAGCATGAAATTGTCCAAAATGTCTTGGTATGCTGAAGCATTAAGAGTTCCTTTCACTGGAACTAAGGCGGCGAGCCCAACTCCTGAAAAACAAACCCACATCATAATCCCCCCTCCACCAAACTTTAAACTTGTACTGTTCTTCTGACATCTGCCAAACCCAGACCCGTCTATCAGATTGCCAGACAGAGAAGTGTGATTCGTCACTCCAGAGAACACGTCTCCACTGCTCTAGAGTCCAGTGGCGGCGTACTTTACACCACTGCATCCGATGCTTTGCATTCCACTTGGTGATGTACGTAAGGCTTGAATGCCGATGCTCGGCCATGGAAAACCATTCCATGAAGCTCTCTACGCACTCTTCTTGAGCTAATCTGAAGGCCACATGAAGTTTGGAGGTCTGTATGTATTGACACTGCACAAAGTTGGCGACCTCTCTGCACTATGCGTCTCAGCATCTGCTGACCCCGCTCTGTGGTTTTTTACATGGCCTACTACTTCGTGGCTGAGTTGCTGTCATTCCCAATCACGTCCACTTTGTTATAATACCAAAACCATTGTCTGGTCAATATTTAGTAGTGAGGAAATTTCATGACTGCACAGGTGGCATCTGATCACGGTACCACGTTGGAATTCACTGAGCTCCTGAGAGTGACCCATTCTTTCCCAAATGTTTGTAGAAGTGGTCTGCATGTCTAGGGGCTTGATTGTATACACCTGTGACCATGGAAGTGATTGAAACACCTGAATCCAATGATTTGGATGAGTGAGTGAATACTTTTGGCAATATTGTGTATGTGTTGCGTATACTTTGAAGGCAGGTGACATAAAAAGAAATGAGAATTCACATTATTCTTTCTTGCATATTGAACAAAACAGAGTTCTCCTACTTCTCAAAATCTGCCATCATCTGCCATGATGTTCCCACATGAGCTCACCTTAATCTGAGGAATGGTTATCCTGGTGTCAGGGTTCTTGTCCAGCATTTGCAGGAGTAGATTCTTCAGGCCTTCATTGACAACTGGCCTGAAGGAAATTTAAGAAGACTTTGAAGAAGATGATGTAAGAAGACTTTCATAAGACAGTAGAAGAAAAGAAAACCTACTTATCTTTACAAGACAGGCCATTAGATGTTTAGTGATGGTAATAGCGAGGTCACTGTTAAAGTGAGCTATTCAAATGAAGAGTATTTTCAAGGACCTCTTTAAATGTGGTCTTCGAGTTGAAAGACCATGACACGCTTTTAACTCCTGAGACTTCAAGTAACATTATACAGACATATTGCAGCTTCACACCGTCACAGATCCTCCACCATATTTAACAATTAGAAACTAGCAGTATTTTATTCTTTCTTTTTTTTTTCCCCCTTTAATTAACTTCCATTATTTGGCAGCTTATAAAATAGCACTTGATCCAGCGCATCCAATTTATTTATCTTTTTTTATTTAGTTATGTCTGAGGTCTGGACACCAATGTACACACTGGTATTTTTGGCATTAAATCCTCATTATGGGGCTCTTGGAAAAGGTCAATTTTTTGCATACATTAGCCTGTTAAAGAAACCAACATTTTCAACAATCCACACAGAGCATGTCTTAATGCTGTTATACCGAGACTTTGTTTTAGGTCTACAGTAAGGAGGAATGAGTGAGAGTGTGAGTGCTTTCATTAGCTGATGACAACCTGTCCAATCACACACTCAGGCTGCCAATCTTTCTGACAGTCCTCTGTCTAAAAAAAAAAAAAAACACATTCATAACACACACTCTGTCTGACACTTGAAAGACCTCAAAAAGCTTGGGTTAAACTGTATGCACAGGCGAATAGAGGCATGAAGGCTTGTGGCAAAGCCACTCAGCTGTTCTCTATAGTTCGCTGCCTGTGCTGACAAGGGAGTCACGTTACCATGAATAAAGGCTTTTGTTATTCATTCAAATCTCTGCGCTCCCTCCTCCACCGCAAAGATTAATATTCCTGCAGCCTTAATGAGGACTCGTTCAGTTTTAACAAACATCTTAGGAGCAGTTAGGATTTATGGATCGTCCCGTCTCTCCGGCGGTTTACGAACAGGTGAAGGTCAGAAAGAGGAACTCACGTCTCGGGGAACTCCACGGACTTGCTCCTGATTTTGTTATGCAGTGCCAGGATGTACTCGTCGATAAAAGGACACTGGGGAGAGAGAAAGAGAGAGAGAGAAAGAGAGAGAGAGAGAGATAGGCTATTATGAATAGCCTTAACCATAAATCCAAGATAAAAATCTGAAACATCCTGGGAGGAAATTCAACACACACTACACGCTGTTTATTTCCTTCGAGTATTATAAAAAGCGTCCTTCCCTTTGAAGTCTTACCTTCCCAAACACAAAGCAGTAAAGGGTCACTCCCATTGCCCATACATCGAGCGCCTGCAACAGAGGACAAGCAGTTTTGACGTGAGACATCAGTAACGGGTGTTTTTAAATAAATATATTAAACATGCAAAGTGATGATTTAACGCTAAGAATGCAACACTGACTTAGGAATAGACAAAGTGTTCTGTACTAAGTGTACTAAGGAGGCAAAGTGTTGTTTAAGAAGACATAACATTATCAGATGTGTTTTCTTGCTGAAAGTGCTTCCGTTAGGCGGCCTGGTGGCTGTGTCCTCACACCTCCAGGGTCTGGGTTCGACCATGCATGGAGTTTGCATGTTCTCCCCGTGCTTGGTGGGTTTCCTCCGGGTGCTCCAGTTTCCTCCCACAGTCCAAAGAAATGCAGATTAGGCTAATTGGCATTCCCAAATTGCCTGTAGTGTGTGAATGAGGATAAGAGTGTGTGCAACCCTGTACGCAGGGTAAAGTGGTATAGATGATGAATGAATGAGTGAGTGCTTTCATGACTAGGTCCGAATGTGGGTTTTGGCAGGCAGCTGCTCTCCCCTCTTGCTAATCCTTCAGTGGTACCAGACAGTACCGGCCTATTTTCACCCATGGCTAGATCCCTCACACATGTAAACTGTTCTGCACTGTATTAGCCCTTCTCCACCCTTAAAAAAATGTATTCTGTAGGTTTTGGTCTTTTGTACATATGCAAACTCTATTCACAAGGTCAGTGTAAACGGTCCCTCCAAGGTTAAGATCTTTAGGAACTCAAGTTAGTAGTGTTGATGTGTTTACAGGAAAAACATAAGTTTTTTGTCTGCATGTTCTGTATCTCCTGCGTTGGTCTTCAGAGTGTGATGGACTTGGCGATAATTTTTTAAAAGCTTCTGATTTGCCAAGTTGGCCATACGTTTAGAGTTATATCACTGCCTGCTGGTTTGGCATGCTGAGACAGAGTGCTGTTGCATTTTCACATGGCGAATAAAAAAAAAAAGAAGTTATGATTCTTCCAAGGAAGACTTGTCACCTGGCCACCGAACATCACTAGGAAGAAAAAATGTTTTTTAATTATACCTGTGTAATGTGGACTAGTGATGGGTCGTTCATGAATGATTCGTTCTTTTTGAACGCATCTTTAACGTGACTCAGAAGAACGAGTAGTCTCGGAGAGTGCTTCGCAACACCTCCGTAGGTTATGTACAGGAAACAGAATTGAGCGATTCTTTCTCAATCACTCTTCTACTCCGAGTTGTTCGTTCTATTGTCACGTGACTCCCATAAACGCTATGCAATGCAGTACACAGGAAACAGGATTGAACGGTTCTCAACGAATCTTCTAGTTTGACGCTACAGTATGTGGTGCAATACAGTAGATTCAAAAGAACGAACGACTCGGACTGGAACATATATGAGGTGAGCTGCTCATTCTGTTTATTATAATATGTCCTTAGCTGCATTGTAATATTTTCATTACTGGAACTATAGCCACAATTTGTGTATGTAGACATATTGGGGGTCTTTTTATTGAAAATGCAACATTTTATTTTATTTCTGATCAAAAGAAAATTTCTTTTTCTTTTTCCCCCAGATTTTCAGTCGACATTTGGAGCAGCTGGTCCGGAACGCTTTTATCCTCCAAACACATGGGTCTGTCGGAATGACTGAGTATCTACCCAAGTCTCTGAAGGCAGAGCTAAATCAGTGTAACCCAGCCAGAGTTGAAATGTGGGAGGTTGTGTCTATGTGTGTACAGTATATCAGAGACCTAATGGTTCAGTCTGTATTCTCAATGGAAGTCTGTTTCCATCAGATGATGCAGTTATTAATCGCAATCCAGATTCTTGTCAAGTTCCTGTCTCGGCAGAATGTTACACTATTTCTATCTTCACTCAATATGTCCTAGTTCAAGTCTCTCGTGACGCTGTCGCTGTCACCCATTGCTGATTATTTTCCTGTAACAGCATGCTCTCATACTGTACGTCACAGCGAAGTACCGACAATATTTATGCATTTATTTGAATAAAAACGACATAAATAAGCATGATATGCTCCTATATGAGCTCATTAAGGGCCCTTGTTTATTTTTATTTAAATTTTGTTTTGGTACTGTCTGACTGTGGCTTTGTAGAGCCTCTGGGGCTGTGCTGTGGTGTCTGGCACCAAGACGTTAGTGACAGAGCCTTTAGTGGCGCATTCCATGGATGATCAATAGGAGAGGGATCTGGGGAGTTTGGAGGCCAGTTTGACGACCTTGTGCCTTTCTATCTTGGCCAGCATTGGCTTTTTTTTTCTGCAATTTGTGTTGTGTTGGCTTCTTTGTGGAATCAGACAAGATGGGCTGGCCATCGGCCCGCGGGGGGAACAGGTACCGTAAGGTTTGGGTGCCCATGATCCTGTCACTAGTTTACTGGTATGTGATGAATAGTGAATGAATGTTATTCAGTTCGATTCAGTTGTATTTGTATAGCGCTTTTAACAATTGACATTGTCGCAAAGCAGCTTTACACAATCAAAAGAATTATTTAAGTTTGTA
>JAQMYG010000017.1:8821392-8834770 GCA_030014215.1 Clariallabes teugelsi
GAGATGTGTTTAAGTTAATATGGAGTCCAGTTCGTTATTGGAGGCTCAGGTAGACTGTAGGAAACTCCAGTCCTGAAAGTCCTCAGAGAACATCTGTCTGTTATATTGCTGATCAGTGAATAAGATTACTGGTTAAGATGCTACTGAGTCACTCTGCACACTTAAATGAACTTGATTAAATGAAAAAAGAAAACATAAAATAAAAAATAAAACCAGACTTTTACATAGTGTCTACACTTACTGTAAGACAACTGAATTGGACTTGTCTCTAGAGATGGAAGGATTTGACACATAACATTGATCCAGTAGTCTACGGTATGGCCATATCAACTTAAAAGTCTAGACAATGTTCAAACTGAAAAGAAAAATAGTGGTGGTGGTGAGGGGTGGCAAAATTGCAGTCGGAAAAAAAAAAAAAAAATCAATGCACACAACAATCAATGTACACTGCCTAGATTGTACACATATGTGTGTGAGGGAGAGAGCCAGAGAAAACAGTGGAATAATAAAAACCTTGACAAAAGCACTACGGTACACACCCAGGATACAAATGAGTTCCTCTCAGCACGTATTTTATAGCTGCGATATGCGGTTGTTCCTATACCACCTGTTCTTCTTTTCTCTTTTCAAAAAAAATAATAACAATGCAGCTTGTCATGTTATTGAGGAAGTGTAATTTCCTGCGCTCTGAAGACCTTCCGTGGGCGAATAACTCAATCATTCGATTCAATCAATCAAAAATTAGGCCAGAATCAATAAGGAAGTTTTACACCCTTAATTTCACCAGGGAACCCGATAGAACTTTGGGGATTTATATCATACTGTACCAGGTATAGAGGAATCACCACTATGGAGTTGGATGACATCATCAGTTATCTAAAGTAAGTTTTAATATTATCTATTATCAATTACAATGTCTATCATCTAACAGAGTTTATTATCTAACATAGCAGACTGTCTATATTGTCACTGGAGACAGTTTGAAAGCTGCAGCACGGATTGTGTGACCTTACACGGCTGTCACTGTGAAATGTTCAAGAGCTTGTGTACAGACATGGTGACCTTTTAAACGTAGACTGCAGCCTATTTGTCAGAGTAAGGTGTAGAAAAACACACACACACACACACACATACGCATACAGGTATACAGTACCTGCACTATAAATGATATATATATATATATATACAGTATATATCCCACTGAGGAGTTGATCAGTAAATCTGCAGTGCAGTGGATGTCGCTGTTTTCATCAGTATGCGTGATGCGACGCTGAGCTAGTCAATGGAGTTTTCTACAACAGATCCAGACCCTTAACAGCGAGCAGTCAGCACTAAGTTCACTACAAGCCCAAGGGCAGTATTGACTTCTTCCTATACATCAGAGGCTTATCTTTGAACATGTGCAGTGATACATTGCTCATCTCACAGCTAGTGCAACTGGAAATTGCTCCTGACTGTTAATGCTATCGCTCAGGAGCTTGGAGAAAACGCTTGAGGGACTTGTTTCAATGTTCACTTGAGTATTTTGTGCATAACATTGACTTATAAAGTATACATTGTCTGCCTCCCATGTTACATGTTAACACGATTGTGTTAAACCGCCTTTAGCTTTGGTAGTGGCGCCAGTTTGTGTATGAAAATTATTCCTCATGCTCCTAGAACCATTCTTTAGCAATCTGTGTCATGGAATATGGCGCTATAATCAGCGAAGAAAAGACTGAACCTGGTCATTCTGTACATTCAACTGACTTCATTTCATTGTCGCATAACGTTGCTGAGCCTAGACCTGACCAACTGGACACTGCCTCCAGAGGTTTGTACAGTATGCATGATGGGTGCATCGCTTCATGTGCTTCCCTTCTTACCCTGACGCGCCCATCATTCTGGAATAGGGTCACAACCTTTTTCCGCTGCTCCAAACTCCAATCCTTATGCTCCCTATTTTTTCCTAATTAGTCTCATTAAGTGTGACACACATCTGTTTAGTCCCAATCCTGCGAGTTCTCATAATGTTGTTCATGGAAATACTTTCATAGTCACTTTTAAACATGAAAAGCGATTAACATTGTTATTCTTTTCATGATCCGTCAGCACCAAGCGTTTAAGTGATCCCTCTATAGAGTTGACAGTTCAGCACTACCCTTCCAGGTTTCCTTAATGCATTTAACAGTCAGAGGAGCGCCCTCCGGTCAGAACAGCTGTTACGGAAGCTTAATCGACACCTTCTGACCAATCAGAACCAAGATCTTAAGAGCTATGTGCTAAAAAGTATTGCATTCTAAATTGTGACCTATGATACATATCAAGTCAGGCATGAAGTCGCACTGGTTAGTTTTGCACTATGGCCACTAAAGGTGATGTCACCATCCTGGTGTCAAAATAAGGCAGAGGGTTATCTCTTTCTTACTATGTCATGTAATCTTCATTTAAATATTCTAAAAATAGATTTTTTTTCTAGTAAACAAACCTCGCAAACAAACTCGCACTGGCCATATCAGTAACTGGAAATGTGACTTAACACTTGATTTGATGTGATGTCATTCTCTTTACTACGAAAACCTGGCTTGCTGCATTATTCCTGTGTCTTGTATCAATGTCACAAGTGTTGTTAAGGCGAATGCATCCTCAGTAACATCCACTAATTATGTTTCCTAAAACACACTGACCAAAAATACTGCCTGAAGTGAAAAGGAAAACATTTAGTATGTTTGCTCTATTAGTATGCATTATACTGCGTGTGACTTAAAAACGTGCTTTCCAAGCTTAGTTCCTGTCTACAATAGGGAAATTAATACGCTGCCAAGGTGTTTACCTTTCCGCTGAAGCTCTTGCGGTTGTCAGACAGAGTCTCCGGGGCCATGAAGGCCGGCGTCCCTGCTGTGCTGGACAGCAAGGCATCGTTCCCCTCGAACTGGTTGCTAACACCGAAATCAGCTATCTTGACGTGGCCATCATCTCCGAGCAACAGGTTCGATGGCTTGATGTCCCGGTGGACAATCTTCTGATAGTGCACTGAGGAAGACAAGACAAGCAGGGAAAGCAGACACTTATTACTGCTTTGTTTGTGATGAAATATGGGTGCAATTCCATTAGAAATCTTTTACATCATGACAAAATCGTTTGAGCCGTGTATCCGGTAGAGGGTGCATTTGATGATTCGGAGGGTCACTTGAGCGGTCGGTGGGGTCAACAACTCGTTCACATGAGCACTGATTGGATGAGTAACGAACGCTTGTTTTGAAGTATGCAATCAAAAGTAAGCTGATGGCAGATCAATCGAGTGTCCTTCAGGAAAATGTCGATTGTGTTGCTCGCTGATTTGGCAAGAGCTAATACCCCTGAGATCACTGTTTCAGGAAGCGAGCAGATGGAATCCTCTAGCTTGCGTATGCTAGTCAGAGCCTATTTTTAACGATATAATTGTGATATCGTATGCTATACTGTACAATAGCGGTGAAAAATTGTCCGTTTTGATTACTTTTATACAGTAACAATGTCATTAAGGCTCCTGTCACACTCCGATGAAAACCATGAAGATCACACAGAATCCTAAAATTATTTATGAACGAAGCGGGAACAGGATCAAAATGGAAAAATGTGCATTTATCAAGTACATACTACTTCCTAGAAACTTCCTTGTCTGGTTTTCTATCATGTTATCATGCATCATCTCCTACTGTGAGATGCTACATGATAGATCCGATGAGATCAACCTGAGTTATCAGATCGTACCATTTCCCATCCATCCAACAACATGGTATGGACCTACTGTATCATGATAAGAACTCCACTGACCGGACAACAACGCAGTGACATCTCAACGACAACTCGGTCAGAACGCCATCCAGTGATTCCTACCTGCATTATGCTTGTAGTATGTCGATGAAGTACCTTAAAGTTGTCAGATACACTATTAACTGATCAATGCCAACTTTACTACGTCCTTATTAAGTTTTTCCTTCGCCGCCTAACACAGTATGACTGCGGATCAATCCCTTGTATCCGTTATCACCCAAATGAGGATGGGTTCCATTGTAGAGTCTGGTTTCAATCTCATTGAGTTTTTTCTTGCCACGTTGTTAAATCAGGAACAATATTTTCTCACACATTTCATACTCCTTTTCCTATTTTTCTTTTGATTCTTTGAAGCTGCTTTGCGACAACGACCGTTGTTAAAAGCTCTACAGTATGTAAATAAAATTTAATTGAATACTTCCCTCAATCCTTGCTTTGATCATGTCAATAATCCCTTTGAAATGGGAGATGATACTATGTGTTTACAGGTTTCTACTGTGATCACCCAAATTTTCATGGACATAAAGTACTGTAGAGGAAACGTGGCGCGATGGCCTTAGCAGCATTCTTAAAACTAAACGACGCAGTTGTAAGGGCCAGGGGTGGCTCAGTGGTTAAGGCATTGGACTACGGTTCGGAAGATCCCCGGTTCAAAACCCCACAACCACCAAGTTGCCACTGTTGGGCCCTTGAGCAAGGCCCTTAACCCTCAACTGCTCAGATGTGTAATGAGATAAAAAAAAATGTAAGTCGCTCTGGATAAGAGCGTCTGCCAAATGCCTAAATGTAAATGTTGACGTCCTACTAAACCCGTTCACAACCACACCTGAAAACAACGATTCCTTTCTGTGAGGGCTCTGGAGTGTAAAATGGCTCCCCATGAAAAAATTAAGATAATAAATGGAGAAAGGAATAGGCTATGAAAATTGCCATTCATTCGAT
Source organism: Clariallabes teugelsi (assembly GCA_030014215.1). Lineage (NCBI taxonomy): Eukaryota > Metazoa > Chordata > Actinopteri > Siluriformes > Clariidae > Clariallabes > Clariallabes teugelsi. Next base: position 8,826,130 of record JAQMYG010000017.1, read on the forward strand.
TTACGTCCACTATATTCCCTGCGGTGCATCACACAGCGCTAATGAAAACAGAGAGACCATAATCGCCGCAGTGTTTGGACTACATTACAGGCAGGTCTCTCCAACACGCTTGCACAGCTGCCCTAAAAGCAGCCTGTGAGAAATCACATATCGGGAGCCGCTGCGCGAGCGAAGCTCATGTAACAGATATCGATCGCTTGCGTAACACGGAAATGTAAAACGACACGGCGTTTATGACCTGCAGGAGGCTTGTATCAATATACAACATGCACCTGTGGGAAATGAATACACACTTTTAAACACACTGTGCACAAAGAGACGTGGACTTTTAGGAGACGGCAGGGACGAGCAGCTGATCTCAGTGCGGAGAGTAATGAGAGCGTTGTGTAATGCTGCCTAGGAGAAGCATTAAACCTCCCATAGTGAGGAGAGGTGGGAAGAGCGCGAGTAATGGAGTCAAACAGGCAGCCTGTGGACATCGCAGAGCTTTTAGGTTATCATAATGCAGACGTGCTGAGAAACACAATAATGATGCGATGGAGAAACCCTACAGCAACCCGAGATCAGATTCGAGATCTAAGATCTAAGCTCTCAGGAACATCAGCAAAATCCATTCAGTTAATCAAAAACACAGGCTGAATATGGACATCAACTTAGGCAATGTGACAACACCACTCAAATATATATAAAAAGCAATATGCAAGAACATTCAAACCTACTGTAAATAAACCAATATTATAATAAAGTGAGCTTTATATCTGAACTCCAAGTCACCAAAAACATCCTGTACCACTACCCTTGGTGTATGTCTAATTACAGTAGGCTACTATATTTTCTAAACTGCACAAATTTTTTTTCCACAAAAGGTCTCGTAACACAATGCTGAGGCATTCGTGGCTCAGTGGTAGGTTTCTCGCCTACCATGTGGAAGGCCCGGGTTCAATTCCCAGCCAGTAGACAAACCCCAGCAGTGGGCAGTTGAGTTACTGATAGGAAGATCGGTGGTTCGATCTCCTGCTAAACCAGGTTGCCACTGTTGGGCCCTTGAGCAGGGCCCTTAACCCCATCTGCTCCAGAGGCGCTGTATCCTGGCTGACCCTGCGCTCTGACCCCAGTTACGCCGGGATATGTGAAGAAAGATTTTTTTTTTAACTTTACTTAACAGTGCTGGTCCCAAGCCCGGACAAAATGGGAGAGTTGCGTCAGGAAGGGTATCCGGCATAAAACCTGTGCAAAGTTGTTGTGCGGATCAGTTGGTCCGCTGTGGTGACCCCTCAAAGGCAGCCGAAAGACTAACAACAACATCCCATAACAGGATGCTACCACCTCCATGCTTCACAGTTTGGTTGCTGTTCTACAGATTAAAAGCATTTGTTTCTATATAAATAGTTCTCATCATTAGCTATGCTTACGATTATGATTAACTAATCCAACGTAACTGTTCTGATCTGAAGAGATAAAAAAAATATATAGGTAAAATATTCCTTTTTGGATTCCCTGCTGGAATATGATAGAAGAAGAACAGGTATTTTTATCCAAATGTTGAGGTTATGTTAGGCTTCCCATCTTTTGTTTATAAATCACTCCTTCTGTGGTATAATTGGTTACAAGAACAAAGTCTTATCTACAGTATGTTTTTGCCGATTGCGAATAGACACAAAAGATCCCTAGCAGAAACCTGTCACATCATCTAAAGTTACCCCCAGGTGGAGCAAACATACACAGAACAAATGTTTACAGTATTTTAACAATAAATGAATGATTAGATCAAGTGTTTATATTTACCTATGAAATGGATTATAAAAGGTTTAGACCATGCCCTCACTCTCATTAAAAATTTATTCCGATCGGGCCAGATTGAGTCAGATTGTTCAAACCGAGGCATTAACATAATGTGTTTTTAGTTAATGAATTAATTAAAATTATAGTATTAATGGAATGCATCTCTTTTATGAAGTTCTGTGCATTACAGCTCTTCAGGACTCTCTTACTAATGGACGCACAGTATATACTTTGGTAAGTGATGCCTCCAGCTCCTTCACCAGTTCCAAAGTTGATGTCTTGGGGTCCAGTTGAGCCAAAGTTCATTGTTCAGATTTATTTCGATTTTTTTGCTGAGGTCACTGGCGCTACAAGTAAGCCATTTCACAGCCATAAGTGCACTTCCAAGTAGATGCCCTAATTGAATTACTAAATGAAATGTATGTTAACCCTTAAATCTTGAGAGGCAGGAATAGATAAAGAAAATGCTAAATTGTTCAATGGTTAAAAAGCTCCTTATATAGAAATCCTAAAGGCTTCAGACATCAAAATGTGCAAGAAGTGAAAATTTTAGTGCTTCTTGAATATGGGAATAACATTGCGAAAATACAGAACTCAGAAATTCTCATTATTGTTTTTGGTCATTTAAACAACTGGAAAAAAAAACATAAGAAACCATTACTTAGAAGAGTAGTTAAAACAACCTTTACAAAATTAACATGTCCACTTAGCAGTCAAATATGATCTCATAACCTTTGATAACCTGACATTATTTTGTCATTTCGGTGGAGTAAAAAAAAAAAGAAGAAAAAAAAGTAAGCACTACTTAGAATTAATAATATTCTTATTTCAGTCATGCCTTATTATTATTTTTTCTTTTGGATTATTTCGATGTGCAAATCCACAGACCTAAATACATCAAAGCAACACTGCTATGCGAAACAAATGCACATCCCACTCTTATTCCTCTTCAGGAAATTGCTTTTACAACACTGAATTTTTACTAATGCTGGATCAGGCATAAAAGCAGCAAAGTGTCTTTCATCTCATCATAGAAAATGGCCCCAAACTGTAAATGCATCTCTTTATTTTATCAACAGTCATGAACTATTTACTCTTGTTAAGAATCATTCCGATTCAAAGCGGCATCCTGAAAGCTCTGTAAGAGACTCTAGAGCTCCTGTGTGTAATGTCAGTCCTGATCTCAAACCTACCTAGTTTGCAACTGACAAAAACAAGAAAGATCAAAGAGGCTAATCCTGGTAAAAATATTGTGTAGATAAATATGCGCTTGTGTATATTCTGTACTTATGCAATATACATGATGCGCAATATGCATGCTGATTTAGAGTACACGAAGGGTTTAATTGTTTTCATTAAGCTCATCATCATCGTCTCATTGTCTGTACTGCTTTATCCTGTATTCAGGGTCGCGGGGGAAAGTCTGGGTACGAGGCAGGGTGCCAATTTATCACACACATACCCACACTCACACACTCATTCATGCAGTATGGGCAATTTGGGAATGCCAGTTAACATAATCTGCATGTCTCTAGACTATGGGAGGAAACCGGAGCACCCGGAGAAAACCCCAAGCACGGAGAGAATTGAAAGCGTGAATTGAACTTGGACCCTGGAGGTGCAAGGTGAAAATGAAAGTTGAACGGACGTGTTTGACGTTACAGTATCTGATTCACAACAGCTGTCTGCAACGGCCATCAATCGTCCAGATGTTTGCTTGGAGGGTATATATTGAATAACACTTAGCTAAAAGTCGAGGTATCAGCTAAACATGCAACCCCAGACAACTGTATCTGAAAGCATTTTTAGGAAATATTCTGTCACATATTTTTACCAAGTAATGCCTTAATTGGTAAAATTTGTGACAATGAATACCGTCCTGTTTTTGGCCAGGGACAGAATGTTATGACCAATGTTTGCCGGGTAACCACTAAGTCCACTGTGCATGTTATTAAGCTTCCATTAGTATTTAGTTAACATTAACTATACTTTTTTATATTAAATAGCTGTTCTGTTTTTAATAGCACCAGTTTGAGCATACACGCTAAACGGCTAATCGCACCAGTATGAGCATACTGTACATGATGTGGCCTTATTTACTCAGATGGCAAGGTGGTGAAAAAGTGGGTCACTGAGATGTTTAATAAAAGAATGTAAACTGAGCTGAAATTCTGCTTAAACAACATTTCTATTGTAATAAATTATTTTAACATTAAAGTAATAGTTCAGATTTTTCTATGTCTGTTATAAAGGTGCAATTTTTTCCCCCTGGAACAAGCCGTATGGATAACCGGAAATAGCTGTATGGGTAACCAGAAGTTTACCGGGTTAGCCGTACAGGTACTGTAGTTCCAGGGAAAGGAAAGAATTAAATTTGTTACAAAAATACACTAACTTTGAAAGATACCAAATTAATTACATTATACTTTATATATTTTATAATTGAGTACATTTAAATGATATCGCTCAGCTGGACTGCAGGGACTTCGTATGTGTCTCCGCTGAACTTGAACACATTGTTGCATGGAACAAGGGTTGTGGAATTTGACCACAATTACTTACTGTACATTATAATCACAGTCCAGGTGACAAACTTCACGGTCAGTGTGTAGAGCAATGAACAAGATGTACTGTAATGTACTTACTGTACATGCTCCTCACTTTTTTTTTCTTCTTCTCTTTTTCTTTAAAGGCTTGGAAAAAAAAAAAAACCCCAAACAAACCAGCCCTTTAAATCTCACTCAAGTTCTGCATTGCACATCACCAAATCGTAAATCAGTATTTGCTTGTCTGCATTGACTTTCTGCTTATACTGTTACCCTGTGATTTGTGTTACTCATCATTTACTCAAATGAATTCAGATTTGTAGAATTAATTAAGTAAATGACAAACACATTGAAATTGTACTGTATGTCTGCTAGCGAGGTTTTTATAGTTCGCCATGCTTTTCAACTGGGACATGAGAAACATATTACACTGCTTCATTTCAAGGGAAAAAAATTTAACGACAACATTGCAATGTTTTTTTTTATGCGATTCCAATTTTCTTCCTCCCAAGTTAAAATTAAAATGTCACTAGTGCCTGTGGCAGTTCAAATCAAAACTCTCAGATCAAACTAATCCGCATTCACAGGGAAATCAGTTAGAATTTGTCATCCTGGCTTTAATGGAGGGTCGAGAACTCACTGGGGCTCAAATACATAACTGATCTTGAGATCGTGTATGTGGATTCATTGCTTTACCAGATGGTTTGCTGAGCTATCAATGTAGGGGAAAAAAGGTATTCATGTGCAATACATGATCTTCTACCTACTGTACCACTTTTCACAAGGTCAGTAAATATTTTCTTCCTCAAACTCTTTCCTCATTCATTACAGTGGACACCTTGCTGTACCATGACGATGAAACAACAAACATGGAAAAGCGTCTCGAGTTACGCTTCCCAACAGACTTCACCTTTACATAAGGGACATGAGGGACAATGACTAAATGTGTCCATGGAAAAAAAAAAAACAGCACATTTTAATGCTTAGCTTTTAACCCAAATATTCATAATGTATTAAAAATATACACATATTCTTACACTGCGTTTCAAAAAAATGACATTTTCCTACTAAACTCGTCAAACCAAATTGGAAGAAGTTGGACGCAAGAGTTATAGCTGATGTTCCTCATATGAGGATCATACATATGAGAATACACAGGGAAATTTAGGTGAAAGAAAATGTCATATACTTAAATTGTATAAAGGTCTCAAGAGGGAAGATTAAGACTTGAAATCTATATACAGTTTTGAAATCATTATAATTAATTGAAAGCAAACACAATTCAAGAAAAAAAAAATGATGATGATCCTCCTCTTATAGCAAAACTCTCAGAGGTCCTTATTACAGACGGATCTGTGCACTGTGTAGGGTTTTTCTGATTAGCCTGTCTCTCACAGAAATTCCCAGATGATAACTCACAGTACTCGATGCCCAGGACAATATCTCTGAAGTAGGGACGAGCCTGCTCCTCACTTAAAGGGTTGTCTGTAGGAACCTCCATCACTTGGCTGAAAAAAAAAAAAATAAGTGAAAGATATAGAGAGACCTTCATGAGTGAGGGGTCAAGAGGTCTAAAGCTTGAAGAATCTCATTACACAGACAGGTTTAAAGGAGCAGAGTTTAATTTCAGAGCCATTGATTTGCAATAAATGCCATAAAACACAGACAAGACTCTCACTTCGACTCTTCCATCCCAACCACTTGATTTAAACCAAATATAACTCTTGATTTTAGATTAGTTGCAATAAAGGAATCTCATAATTATGGAATTTTTCACATTCTTTCTAAAATTTGTAGGTTTTTTTATGATTATGGTTTTAAACTTGTGATAACGTAAAAGTTATAAACCGTACCTTTAAATTTACTAATAAAGAAAAAGAATAATAAGAAGCGCATTCTGGACTGGATAGTGATTCAATTATTATTATTTTTTAATTAACTTAATTTATGCTGCATTTCAATCACTTGTAATCGCTTGACATTAGACTTAAAGGTCACATTTTTTTACAGCAAAAATACAACTCAGTTCCTGCATTCTGGCTGCTTCATTTTCTTTGTTTCACTCCTTTTTCAAACGCGCTGATTCAGTGTCTGTACTTTTTAAATTAACTGCCCCTGAACGCCCCCTTGAGGCAGTGGTTCTTCCTAGCCAACCAGACATTAAACCTCACTTAACCTTAAATTATGATTTCTCTTGGCACTGGCTGTTTTAAAAACAAAACTGAAAGTGGCTCCATTTCTTCTTTCCATATCTTTGATCTGCTACCAGAAGTAAGCACAATGGGATTTGCTTGGAGGCCTTTATATTTTAGTTCTCAGGACGAAAAGGCCGAGGTGCATTAATTCACAATGACATCACCAATATTTTGTGATATAAAAGTTCAAACACAATTAAGAGATATAGAAGGCCAAGCTATGTCATTACGCACTAGCCCTTACTTTTGGTAAAAATGGTCACCCAGAGCCCATCAGAATGGGGCGGACATGAGCAAAACTTGGCTGGGCTGAGCAACAACCAGGGGAAGAGTTTCTTGTTACGTATATGAGGCCACACTAGAGAAAAAAAATCCAATCGATCAACACTGATCCAAAAATGGAAAAGGTCAAACAGCAGGGAACTTTTTTTTTCCCCTCATGGTTTTTGTGCATTCATGCAGACTGGAGACGTTTCTGAATGTCTAAAAATGACTATAAAGTGAATTCTGCGTAATAGGTCAACAATAGTTCGGGTCGACCCATTAGAGACGGTGCTTCTTTAATAAGTCATTATACTGTATATTTCTGTCACAGATACATGACTGGGAAGAAACATCATTATACAGCATGTCATCCAGTGTGGACTTAATAAAGAAATAATCATTTTTAAAAAGGCATTACAAAAAGCCTCAAATTTCCCCCCAAAAGCTCTGCATTTGAATTACAAAACACATTCAAACAAAAAAAGTTATATAAAAGTGACTCACAAATTCCCACCCCACACCCAAAGGCCAAACTTATTCTGCTAGTTGTGTTGGTAATGGTCCATTTTGTAATTATGCAAAGCAAAAACCCTCTAATTTTGGCCCTTTTGTGGAAGATTGAATATCACGCTTTCTCTTCGCAGCATCGTCTAGCTGATTAGTCTGGTAAAGGTGGCTTTCAATTACAACAAAATGTCACATTTGACAAAGAATAAATTTGTATGGAAAACTGGGATACTGCTTGCCCTTTAAAGCCCTGGACAAAAATGCAGTTATGCTTCACATATTGCAAAACGGGGATGACTTTTAAATGACTTTACAATGGTTAGGTTTTTTTATTTATTTTTTTATAACGAACTTACAAGGTAGTGTTTATTATAGTGGCTACATGACACATGCATAAGCCTTTCTTTACAAAACCACATAAAGCTACATAAATATTGATGAAGGCTTATTTCAATTTGCATCAGTTAACCATCAGTTAAGTCTATTTCCATGTCAGATGGACATGACATCCATTTCTTTCGTAATACAGTACGGTTATCTGGACTGGCGTATATATTATAATGTAATGTGACACTGACCCTGTGTCAACCCCAATTGTCTGGTGGTTTACAGTAAAACCCTAAATATGGGATTCCCCAGTTTCTTCAACATGCTTGACCATGCTGTATAAATGTATCTACGCAGGAAAGCAAACAACAATTTATTCACTTCCTCATTATTATCATAAAATATTTTGCAGAGTAATAGATTTGTACAGCAGACCAGAAAGGGCACAAGATATCACAAGATAACAAAAGATGATTATTTGAGATCATGACTTGTTTTTCTCATATGTCGAAAGGCATTACTGAGCACACAGTATATAATCAGGGAGTTTTCTCTCTATTTATCCAGCCTCATGTTTTTCAGCGCTAGTCCATTTTTAAATTAGCTAGTGATTATACACAGCAGTGCCTATGGAAATTATAAACGAGTGCCCTGTTTCATTCAGGATGTCTTGATGGTAAGTTACTTAATGAGTTACTGTAGGTTGAAAGTTAAATAGTTATATTAGATAGATATATAGATAGATAATAAAGGTGGAATCAACTGGGGCCACCTGATTCAATATTATCACGATTCCTAGGTGGCGATTCAATCTATAATGCGATTCTAATTATCACGATTTTATAAATATTCTGATACAATATGTCTTTTTTTAGTGTTTGTTACAATTAAAAACAAACAAATAACAAATAACTTGTTAACGTGGGAATACTGTAGCTTAGAGTGCCATGCAGAAGGCCCGGGTTCGATTCCCAGCCAGTGCCCAAACCCCCCAGCCACTGGATGCAGTGCCGGTCCCAA
>JAQMYG010000017.1:8834870-8847696 GCA_030014215.1 Clariallabes teugelsi
CAAGTTGTTGTGCGGACCAAGTGTCCGCTGTGGCGACCCCTTGCTGGGAGCAGCCGAAAGACCAACAACAACAGAGTGCACCACCTGTAGGATTACAGAGGAACTGCGACATTTTACCACCTCAAATTTACCAACTCATCGTGTATACCGCAGAGCCTAATCCTGGACAGGGTGCCAATCCATCACAGGACACACACACTCTTTCACACAGTACGGGCAATTTGGAAATACCAATTAGCCTAATCTGCAGGTTTTTGATCTGTTGAAGTTTTCCAAAATGGTTGAACCCCACAATCTCAGGGCAGAAAGTACCTCTACCATGTAACCAGCTACTTTCTGTTAAGGCTCTCCCTGATGCACTGTATATATGCCCCGTAATGCATTTTAATGTGATAAATGAATCAACATGTGAGCCTTAATGCATTTTTCGCTTTTAATGAAAAGAAAGCATTTTATTCCTTTCCATATATGTTTTTTTGTGGTATCCATAAGAACCACAATGCCTAGCTAAAAAAAAAAAGGTTACCATTGCACAAGGGCCTGTATCGAGCAAAGAAACAACTAAGGAGATTATGGAAATTATTAGATAGGGTAATCCAAAGCCAGGAAGGATAATTGTCAATACCAGAAAATATGGATGTACTGTAGATATTAAAAAAAAAAAAAAAAAGAATATTGAACATCACTTAAATCCTTGGTAGAATTGCATTGTAAAAAAAAGTAGACAGTAGAATTGGGACTAAACAGCTGTGTGGCCATAAGAAAACCACTTGTTAGTGAGACTAATCAGAAAACGGCTTGAATTTCCAGGGGAGCATAAAAATTGGACTTTGGAGCAATAGAGAAAGGTCATGTGGTCTGATGGGTTCAGATTGACCCTCTACCAGAGAGATGGGCGTGTCAGACCCAAGAAAGAAGGGAAGAGCATGAAGCGATGCACCCATCATGCATCAGTGGCCACTGTACAAGCCTCTGGAGGCAGGGTTATAATCTGGGGTCGCTTCAGTTGGTCAGGTCTACAGTAGGCTCAGCAACGCTATGTGGCAATAAAATGAAGTCAGCTGACGACCTGTTTCACATCAATGGAGTTTTTCTTCCCTGATGGCACAGGCATATATATTCCAGGACTCAAATAGTGACAGAGTGGTTCTTGAAGCATAAGAAATCATTTTCACATTTCACACATGGCCACCAGATTGCACGCCATAATCAAAACTACAGGAGGTCGAATTAAAAGTGTGAATCCTTTTTTTTTTTTTTTTGGCCAGGCAGTGTATAATTAACTAAAGTTGACTGCATTCCTGTCTAAAGTTCACTAAATACCAAACGCAGCACCACGGCTTTTGTACCTTTCGAGCTGGAAAATTGAATAGAAATAAGAGCATCTGGAGTTCAGGGGTGTCGATTAATTTTGAAGTGTTCAAACCAGCTGTTGCAACTGTCAATCACTTCTGATTCATACGTGTAAATTGTGTAAAGGTTGGCAGGACTGTCAATGCCAATAAGCATCAAAAGTAAGTGCCTCGTAAATGTATTTGGATTGATGGAGCAGGAAGGGAAATAGAGGCAGAATGCCCGAGCTGAGTAATCACAAATATGGACGGATGGAGTGATGGAAAGAGAAACAAGCCAAGACTTCAATTACAAGAGAGGAGAGGAGGCAGAGAGTACTCACCCTTTCTGCATTAGCTCAAACACTGCACAGAGAGAGAGATAGAGAGAGAGAAATAAAAATAGAAAGTAGTTATCAGTAAGGAATAAATCACAACAGGATATGCTGTCATAGGAAAATAATAAACTCTGGGGTGTTGTGATAAATGTGCCGAAGTGCAATGCATTATATTCCTCTTATACCGCAACAATTAACAGTTAACATTTACATAATTTTATGCATGAATAAACATTGTACTTTGTAGTTGTTTACAGATACATTAAGTCTCGGGGAAAACCAATATTATTTTACTTTACATGACACCAGGTATAATCAGTCATTCCCTTACGTCCCTTGTCTCGTTACTATAGAAACTATTACGTACTCTAACAAGTGCATTACGGCTAACCTATGAATCCATAACAAGGCAGTCGCGACTCGGCAGCAGCTATTCATATCACTTTCTCTGAGTCACACCATCAGACTATGGAGACCGCCATTCCATCGTCTGTGTGTGTGTGTGTGTGTGTGTGTGTGTGTGTGTGTGTGCTGCGTTTTGCAAAATGATTAGATTAGAGAGATATCTCCCCACAACCGCTGTAACTCAAACCCAAATACCATTGCTCTGAAACAATAAAATACAGAAGCAATTTTTAAAAACCCTCCCTCCAGGTCACATATATTCCAAATCGGTGACAACTTCACGGCAAAAGGAGTGATTCCTTGCGGGCTGTGTGGAAACCAAATCATGTGAATGATGACAGTTTTATAGTAGAAACATCATTCGTACCCATGTGCAGATTGTCCTCGGCTGGGTCGTCCAGCACCTGAAAAAAGAAACGGTATGTGGATCAGAAACTCCCAGGAGCCCTGCTGTGCTCCACTGGTGTTCATATCAATGTCGAAGATACACTCGATATGACCTAGAACTCCACAAACTAGATTATAAAAGACGTGAGTGAATAAAAGAAGACAAAATAAAATAATAATAATAATAATTATAAAAACATGACCCCAGTGGAGAAGGTTTAGCTCATCAGATTGTTCCTGATTGTCTCTTTCATTAAGATAAATGACATGTGAGTGAGAACTTCATTGCCCCTTCTGTTCCTCTACAGGTTTCCATTCCACATTCAAGACTCGATCATGATGCTGAAGATTTCATGTAATTGTTCCACACTTGGATTGATTCATTTTCTCACAAACAAACGGAGGAACAAGGATGCTTCTTACAGTAGTTAGTTATCGATGTGCTTCTACCACAACTTAACTTTCAGACAAGGGCGTAACTTTGGGTTCAACGTTGCAGGGGATGAGATCTAAACGCATTTTACTAGCTGTCCGAGGCGATGCTGTCCTGGCGATGATATTTGAGGGAGCTGTACTGGCTGGTTTTGATTATTAAGGGTATTACACCTATACTTACCTCGACCAGTTTGACTATGTTCAGGTGATCTAGCTTCTTCAGAATGGCGATCTCCTGATAAACCCTCTCAAGGGGGCCAAGCACTTTCGGTTGTTCCCCCAAAGCTGCTTTAGGGCCTCGAGGAGGAGGGCGACCTGCACACAGAGCACCAGCATGGTTAAACAAACTTAGCTTGTTATTAATTGCTCTAATCATCTTATATATTGATATTTGCACCGTGATCGAAATTTGCATTTAAGCTTCTCGCACATCACTCTCAGGTCACACAACAGCCAATCAAATGGGAGTCTCAGCACTAACACAGAGAAAATATGGCTGCTGGGTTATACGATAGAATAGCATTAATCATTCAGCGTGCTAGTAATTGTACCAGGCTAATGGGTCACTTTGATTGTACGTATAATAATTAGCCTAATATTGGCGGTCATGCTAGTGACCCCGTCAACATACTGTAGTACAAACACATCTACTGAGGACGTCAATGATTAATCATTAATAAGTGAATTTCTCATTATTAACAACAATAATAATAATGTTTTGCATAATGTTTCTCCGTAGCTCACATGTCTATTAATTATTACACCACTAGGTGGCGACCCGCAATGCTTATTCTTCTGTCAGGTTGAGGTCGGGACTCCAGCCAGTCAAGTTCTTCCACCCCAAACTCGCTCATCCATGTCTTTAAGGATCTTGCTTTGTGCACTGGTGCGCAGTCAAGTTGGAACTGCTATGAGGTTGATTTTCAGGAGTTGGGCTCGGCCCCTTACATTCAGCGAAAGGAACTCGTAAAGCTTAAGCATACCAAGACATTTTGGACTATTTCATGCTCCCAACTTTGTTGGAACGGTCAGTTTGGGGACGGCCCCTTCCTGTTCCGACTTTTTGGACAGTGGACTTTTCGCATCCATCATACAGGTCTGCACTTTAGTTCTATATACTGTACCAGTCAAGTTTTTTTTATTTTTTTTTTATAAATTAACAAAACTATTACTAGTGAGGAAAAAAGAATTTGAAACCATTTTAAGATGATTTTAAAAGATAACAACATGTGGAAACAGTTTGGCAATGTGTTTGTTGTAATGTGATATTGTGGGAAAATGAACAAGATATTCTTGTTAGGACTACATACTAGTGAATTCAAGTCAAAACTTACGTGGAAATCCACACTGTTTCATCAGCTTCTTCTTCGATACCACTTTCATTGCCTGAAGGTAAAGAGAGAGAGAGAGAGAGCGAAGCAGAATGAATACCAGGGATGTAGGAAACAAAAGTGGTTTTCAAATGGTCTCCATCTTACAGAGCTCTTTTTTTCCCTTTTCTTCTACCTGGCATAGAATGAGATCACCAATCATCATTATTTATGGCGTTGGCTGTCTGTGACTTTCAAGTGGATTTCATAATCAGTCTGACTTCTTTAAGTGTCCGCATTAATCAAACAAAAGAGCCGTTGTATGCTGTGATCAGGCCACTCCCCCTCCACCAAATCTAGCCTTAAGGCAGCACTTCAGGTTCGCTGTGACTGATTGGATGTGATTATAGATGGAAATCCATGAATAAATAGGAGAATTCAACAATGAATAATTAAGCATGGTTCTGAAGAGTAATCAACCTTTGTAGGGTTGTTTTACGAAAGAGAAGGAAGGACTCTGGCAAAAAAATTTAAAAAGTAACGGCAATTCAAGCAGTTTCTTTACATTTACAACATGGACTTCTATCATGGACGTCTATATACAGTACCAGTCAAAAGTTTGGACACAAGTTTGGAAATAATACTGGATTATTATTTTTTAACTATGAAATGACACATACCGTCTGAAATTAGGTAATTAGGTAACAGCAACAACAACAGTTCTTGCAAGAACAGTACTGTTAAGTGCATTTGCAAAACCCATCAAGGAAAGCAAGACCAAAACTCATTTAGAGTTACCAGCCTCAGAAATCACCAATTAACAAACAGCACCTCGGGTTAGAGCCGTTATGAAGGCTTTACAGAGAATAAAAAGCAGACACATCTCAATATCAACTGTTCAAAGGAAATGATTGCACATTTTGGACGCCTTCATTCATTCACAATGTAGAAAGAAATAGAAATCAGGAAAGACCATGGAATTAGAAGGTGTGTCCAAACTTTTGCTTGGTCAAGTATACCAGGTTCGAGAAAAGAGAGTAGTTACAAAATTTAATTTTAATAGGCAGTGGTGGCTCAGTGTGTTAGGGCTCTGAGTTACTGATCGTAAGGTCGCCGGTTCAAGCCCCAGCTTTGCCAGCTCTGACCCCAGCCTACGAAGAAAAAGCTTGTCAAGAAATGCTAATTAAGAAATATTATGAAAATATCATATGATCATATGCCCTTCTGTTCTACAAAACATCACATAGTCTACATGTAACTTAAACAATTTATATCCATAGTTATATCAGCATGGTGGTGTAGTGGTTAGCACTGTTGCCTTGCACCTCCACGGTCCAGGTTCGATTCCCGGCCAGATTCCCGTCTCTGTGTGCGTGGAGTTTGCATGTACTCCACGTGCTTGGTGAGTTTCCTTCCACAGTCTAAAAACCTGAAGATGCTCATCATTGCACTACTGTATATTCCACCCTATTTATTCTGTATGTACTGTATCATACGGAAACTCATATACTGTACACACATACTGTATGTATATTGTGTTGAGCATGTTTACCTTCTTCACAAATCTTCTTCATTGTACAATGTTTGCACAGTTATACTTTTTTTTTTTTTACCATAGATACCCATCTATCACCTACTGCACTTTCTGTTCTCTCTCACCCCTGTACATACAAACCAATACCCTCATTTACCATATTGTTATTTACTGTAAATAGGCCACTTATGCATTTCTGTTTAGATGTTAACTGCATTTCACTGGCTTTGTACATGTTCTTTGCACAATGACAACAAAGTTGAATCTCATCTAATCTAATCTAAAATAAACTAGCTATTTTTTCACTCAGTTGATAAAACATTAGCTAAACTCTAGGTTTGTCTAAGTAATATATGATTAGTTAAAAAATTATAACTTTGTGACTTTTACTTAGGCAGATTTTTCATTAAAACATCCATGCTTTGATTTCAAATACAGTTTATCTGGATGTCTTCCACCTCTGACAAAGAGCTCTCGCTGGAACCTTAAAACAACTCCCTCGCCCCTCAGCTGCTCAGCTACAGTATATCCGACGAATGTCTCAGTACAATCAAGTGCACACAGCTACAGCATGGGTAGCTCGTATACGGCATTCGGACGACCCTGTGAACACCAGTTGCATCGTAACAATGTCTAATTAGCATCGTATTCAAACGAAACAGGCTGATTAAAAACATCCTGCACCTGTGTCTATTCTCCTGTGGTAGAAAAAGAAGGTAGTGGTGCACCACTGTGTGAACCAGAGCACCACTGCGCATACACTGATGTGCGCTTTGGAACACATTTCTGTTCATTACAGACCAATTTGTGGCACCTGTGAGAGAGATTAGGGATCTGTAATGAATGAATGAATGAAAGGATGTTTCAAACACATGCGCTGGGTCTTTTTGAATTATTTGTTTCGCAGATGTGGGCGGAAAAAAAAAAAGAAAAAAAACATTCAAACGTTTGTCCTGTCTTCTTTGTCTGGTCGAATCTGATTATGCGATGTATGAATTAGAGTTATAACACACCAGCTTTGAGTTACACAGTAATTTAAGCCATCTGGTACTAAATGACAGGTTTGAGTGGCATTACCGCGGATAGTTGATGCATTTCTTTTTTTTTTTGGCAGATATATACGACATGTTTTAAATCCATGTTTTTTTATCTCCTTCCACAGTGTAAAACAATGGAGACGGAATCCCAAATATGCAATAATCTCCATTGAAGAGTTGATATTGAGATGTATCTGCTACTTATACTTGGTGAAGCCTTCATCCTTCATAGGATCAATAATGTGTCCATCAGAGAGAGAATCCATGTTAGATGTTTTAGAGATAAAGTCAGATTGAGGTGGTTTGGACATGTTCAGAGGAGAGATGAATATATATCGATAGACATCATGCTGAGGTTCGAACTTCCAGGCGGGAGGTCTTGAGGAAGACCAAAGAGGAGATTTATGGATGCAGTGAGAAAAGAGGACGCAGAGGATAGGGTTAGATGGAGGCAGAGGACAAAGAAGAAAGCCTCCATAACGGCTCTAATCTGAGGTGCTGGTTGTTAATTGGTGATTTTTGAGGTTGGTAACGCTAAATGAACTTCTCCTCCTTGCTTTCCTGGGATGAGCCAGGTTTATCATGATGCACTTAACAATACTGTTCTTGCAAGAATTGGTTAAAGGAATTCAGTCCCGTCTACGATTGGTTAGAAACCTGGAGGCGGGATTTCAATCGCCATGTTTTTAGCACATTTATCCCAATAATTGTTAATTATTAAATCTCAGCGTCAATTTAAACCAACGTTGATGTTTAATTACGTGATTTATAAGGAATTATTACGATTATTGAAAGATTACAAAAAGAATGATTGCAACACTGTTTGCCAGCTTCTGTTAGCAATATTGGGTGAAGTTACAGTATGAAATCTCCTCGTCTGTGTTATGACCGGTTAGAAGCATTCGGTCTCATCTATTATGGGTTAGAAATCTATGGGTCCGGATTCACATCATTTATTGCTTGCAGTTAAGACCGATATAGTGATAAAGCCAGAGGTCCACATGACATTGAAAAGTCCTTTCAGGAGGCAAGAGGCGAACGTTACAATACCGAAGCTTTTGAGAACACCATCTGCACTGCATCTGACATGTTGCCAAAGTTTCATATTACGGTATTACAAACTTTGGTGAGATGAAAATCCTTTTCTATTTATCCCCTATCTTTGGCAGGGTTTGTGCCATCATGACAGTTAAATAACCGGTTCCCTTTTTCCTTAGTTGTGTGTTTCTGACTGTGTGCATTCTGCAGAGGAGAATACCCGACAAACTTTGATTAGCTGTCAAGTCATTACAAGTGCATTATACCCGCCGAGGAAAAAATAGCGTCTAGTAATTACTACCTCCCAAGCTCTATAGTTTCAAAAGACAGGCAGTGCAAAGAGGGAATCTGCTTAGCGATGGTGTAAGAAACTGAATGAATAAGTTGCTAATTTAAGGAAAGCAGAGTCAGCTGTGGTGTTTTGAGGATCCTTGGGAAAAGCTGGTGGGTTCCTTTATTCGCCTTGTGTTCTACAGCTTCCAGCATCTTTCATAGCTAGGGTCACGACATTTATTCATTTAGGATCGCTACATTTATTGCTGCTGAAATAGTTAGAGTGTATAGGGTTTTGTACAATGGCTTTCCCACACAACACTCTTCTGTTGGTCAGGGCATTTTTCCAATAGATGCTCCCTTATTTGGTGCTTTGATGAGGATGATGATGGTGATGGTGGTGGGGAGCACAAAACACAATGGTCTAAAATCCCCCACAGGTGTGCAGCTAAGTTGAGATCCATTTGCATCATTTCAATTCTCATGAAACTATTCGGTCAGAATGAAGATGTTTCATTGTTCGAGAAAGGTGACCTTAAAATACATGTGCCGTGACACTTCCTTCTACAGGGACAAGTGGAGCTGAATGATGGTAGTAAAATGTTTGCCATAAAAATAGATCCACAATCTTCAGCATACCAAGACATCTTGGACAATGCTATGCTTCCAATTTTGCGGCAACAGTTTGGCGAAGGCCCTTTTCTATTCCAGTGCATAAAGCAACGACCATAAAGACATGGTTTGATAAGTTTGATGTACAATTCATATCAGCACCTACTGTAGGTATAGTGATATCATATCGGCTGGTCCCTGGTGATTGTTTATTTAAAAGATCTTAGTATTACAGCATTTCTCTGCTGTTCTCTAGGATTAAACTCATGAACATCAACCTACTTTCCGCAGAATGTACAGTAAAAACACCAATTGTATGTCTTTGTACGGTTGTGTTGACTCTCTCTCTCTTTTTTTTTTTCATATTCCTGTTCATCCATCACTGCACTCACTCCTGAGTCAACCGGACTGAACCACCATATTGTCAGGTGTCTGCGGTGCCTCGATGCGCTTGCCGACACACAGCACGCACAACGGTGTCTGAATGAATGGTCTCTCTGGGTTATTCACAGAAAAGGAGGCATTTACTGTAAGTCGGAGACCATTTGCTGAGGGAATACATATGTGTCACGTCAATCAGTTACCACATCAGGGGGAAATGAGCCAAGGAAGACAGGGAAAGTTTTTACAGTACAGTACACGTAACCAGCAGTGAGCCATGGGAAGTGCTGCCATATAAGGAGTGAGGAGGAAGAGGTGAAGCCTTGGGATCAGACAGAGAAAAGCCCGGGGAAAAGCCAGAAAAACAAACAAACTAATAGATATGATCAATTAAATTGTAACAAATCTTTTACAATATTGGTACAGTGATTAATGATTAAAGCCTGTTTTCATTTGATAATCCAACTACAGTAGCATTCCATAATGATGTTTATTGCAAACATTCCATCTCTTTCTTATTATAACTTGTTGATGTCATATATTATATAGTATAATATAATATACAGTACAAATAAAAAAAAAATGGCAGCACATGGCGTAGTTGTTAGCGCGGTTGTCTAGCACCTCCAGGTTCCAGGTTCGATTTCGCCTCGTGGTCTGTGTGCATGTTCTCCCCGAGCTTGGTGTATTTCCTCCGGGTACTCCGGGTTTCCTCCCACAGTCCAAAGACAAGCAGATTAGGTTAATTGCCATTCCCAAATTGCCTTTAGTGTGTGAACGCCGATCGGGCGCCGAGCTGGAAACCCGACAACCCGAATAGCACACGGATGGACCAAAATGACGAATATTACATAATATTATATTTAATATTATATGTTACTATAAATATTAACCATGAAAGGTCTAATCCTAGTCATCTTTTATTAAAATGACATCATCATTTATGACAATACCCCAATTTCCTAAAGAATCAATGCACGTGTTGTATCGTTATCGAAAGTCATGAAGGTTTCGACCTCATCCATATGATCCTGGATCCTTTAGCGCACCCTCACAGCCAGATTTCACACACAACTCATGTTCCGACACAGATCTCATCCTCCCGGATGTTTCCGCGCGTTCACCATATTGAATGGTAGGACCCTGCTGCTCAGGAGCAAGACCTCAATCTTGTTTATTCCTCCACCCACAGTTTATATTTATAAAAGCGATTGTGCATACTGTAGATGACAGTGTGAACGAGCCTGCTGACTATGGTAACTTAGGGTTTCATAAGAAAATTACATAATGTATACCACCTAGGAACATTTGTACTCTGTATGTGTGTGTGTGTGTGTGTGTGTGTGTTTGTGTATCACCCAGCCTCCCCCTCTTTCAAACCATTTTCTCATTTTAACTTCTTTTTCTCAATAACATCTTTTTTTTTTTTTTTACCCTCACTCTCTCAAATCATGCTTAATTATCTGCTCTGTCCTAGTTCAGATCCGGGCCATTTCTATCCTGTGCAGACAAGAAAAGTGAGGCCTAAACCTATTTCCGCATGGAGCATGAGCAATCTCGTGTCTAAGTACAGCCATGTGCACATGCACACACAAAGGCGCACCGAGCAGGGTGGTGTTTGGCCATTATTCCACTTACTGAATCACTCTTGACAACAGAAGCTGAGTGCAGTTAATGGACACTCAAGTGTCTGCACGAACAGTGGAACCTCTAAGTACTCCATGTCACGTTCAGGAAACTTAACCTTCAGCCAACCAGCAAAGATAAATTTCCAGGAAAAAAAAAATTTCTACTCAGAAAGTTCATTTATCCATTCATCTTCTTCCATTCATCTTATCCTGTGAATGCTGGGAACGCCAGTTCTAGTTGGTCTAATCTGTATGTCTTTGCACTGTGGGGAGAACATGAAAACTCATGAAGAGCCGTGGTGGGAATAGAACCATCAATCCTGGAGCCCCTAAACCACCGTAAGTACATATCAAATCAGCACCTAGGTATTGTGATAATATCATATCAGGTGATCCCAGGTGATCACCATCCCTGATCAACAGTGGCAGCTTGGGGCTCGAACCAATGACCCTTAACCATATATACCACCACTGCCCTCATTCTTTTTTTGCTGACTTCAGCTTGGGGCTCGAACCCATGACCCCTAACCATTTATACAGTACCACCACTGTCCCCACTCTTTTTTTGCTGACTTCAGCTTGGGGATCGAACCCATGACCCTTAGCCATTTATACCACCACTGCCCCCACTCAAAGTTTTTGCTGACTTCAGCTTGGGGCTCGAACCCATGACCCTTAGCCATTTATATCACCACTGCCCCCACTCAGAAAGTTTTTGCTGACTTCAGCTTGGGGCTCGAACCCATGACCCTTAGCCATTTATACCACCACTGCCCCGACTCAGAAAGTTTTTGCTGACTTCAGCTTGGGGCTCGAACCCATGACCCCTAACCATTTATACCACCACTGCCCCCACTTAGAAAGTTTTTGCTGACTTCTTTACTGCTTTCTTCCTCTGGTTTAAAAAGTGGCATTAACACAGTATAAGAGCATGAATTTGTACAAGGAACTCACGTAATACTTTTCATCAGCCTCGTTGTAGGCCAGTCTGACCACACCATAGGAACCCTAGAGAGAAAAGAGCAAGAACACAGACTTCAAGTAAAAAAAAAAGGTTTAGCTGATTTGGTTCGATTACTTGGTATGAAAAGATTTCAGAAAGAACCAGGATCTCTCATTTGTAATAAAATTTTTACATTTAAAACTTAAACAATTTCAGAAAGGTTGCATAAAGCTGATTCTTTTTTTTTTTTTAATAGTTACATGTCTGAGGTTGTGATGTATAGAAATAAACACCATAGTTTTGAATGAATTTTCATAATACAGTAGATTTGCATGTTTCACAAGATAGAAAACTCATCTTATCTTCCTCAAGATAAACCTGTTCAAGTTTAAGGTACTCGCCTTGCCAATTTCACTCTTCAGTTTGTACTGGTTAAGCTGGATGCAGTCCTGAGAGAGAGAGAGAGAGAGAGAGAGAGAGAGAGAGAGAGAGAGAGAGATTGAGATTTTACCCACTTTTATTACAAAAACAAAAACCCCTGCTTAATCACAATACCCTTCTACAACACAAAAGGGGAATAAACACAAAAAGAGAAATAAATTAAATAAAAATTAAAAGATAAATACATACTATAACATTTCAAAAAACAATTCACCCTCAAAGACAGAGCACAAAAACTCACTACAACACCAAATGCACTCAAAGGTATTTAGGTCATCAATAGACTTATAGTACAGAAAATCAATCATAATTCTTGATTTCACCAAGTTAGAAAATACAAGCACTACATTCTGATTAGCATTCTGTTCTATTCTTTTTTTCCTACTTATATAAATGGCCATTTTTGCTTGACCTAATACAAAGTTAATAAATTGGCAAACAAATCTTCTTTTCCTCACATATTTAAACCCCAAAACAAAAGTTTCCAGTGAAAAGATCTCGTTACAACTCTTGAAAATATTACTTAGAACTACGAATAAAGGTTGCAGCCTTCCACAGTTCAGAAAAGCATGAAAAATAGTTTCTCTGTCAGCACAGAAAGGACATGAAGAATCAACCTCAGGGTTTAGAACAGAAATAAACGCATTAACTGCGATAGCACCATGGAGAATTCTCCACTGTAAATCCCCTGTTCTCTTGGTCAACGGTGGTTTATACAAGGACCTCCACTCAG